>DWQW01004110.1:0-20682 GCA_018249695.1 Heliconius erato demophoon | reverse complement strand
CAATGTTCACTTGCTGTGATTATGTTACATGTTACTTATTTATTGTTACCTTTAAGGATGTGATAGCTCAAATCGAGACGGGTTAGCGTTATTTTGCATTGTTTATTTTAAAGCGCTTAATACAGTGTATTGTTTTTTTTTGTCATTAAATATGCGAAGCTAAATATTGTGTTAAATAATTTGTAACTAACCTTCAATTACACTCTAATATCGCATCGGTACACTGATCAATAATTATTAATTATATTCGCATTTAAATATTAAACCTATTACTATGTTACTACTCTGATTGTCATATACGTTTCTGTAAAATATTGAGTATGTGTTGTTAAAAAGAATAAAAATAATAAATACTGATATATTGTAATTTTTCATTGGAATGAATTTGAATAACCTTTGAATCTAAATATGAACATTCTAATCGTAAATCATAAAATAAAAATATTACAATCTACCTATATTTTTTTATTATCTTAGACATGAATATAAAATATATTAAAAAACATAATTGTTTTAAAGATAAAAAAATGTAAATCAAGGCAAAATTTATATGTAAAATGTTAAGGTCAATCTTTCTAATTTGTAGTACATTTTTTATCCATTCTTCCTCATTTCCCCAATCAATATTAGCAAATGAAATGAATAATAAAAATTTGTTATTAATATGTCAGGGTCCATGCAGTTACTAGTCCACATCTAATTTGTGACGCTCTGTCCTAAAAGTTGTACAGTGTAATCATAGGTTAAAAAATATTCATTTGATTTAAGATAAAAAGACATAGATCTGGATATCATTTTGTCACCTATAAATAAGGTTAGGTTCTTTGATTATGGCGTTCCGAGTGTGCCAGCAGAGCACATATCACTTCGCCAATGTCACGTTGAACACCTATAAATAATCTGTGAACAATGACACAAGGTTTGACAATGGCATTATTAATCAATGTCATATTCAGCTGTCAACGTCATTTATTGATTAACATGTGCCCATGTTTCTATACCGATATATCTCACAAAAACTAAAACATGAATGAAAAAATTGTGGTAAGAACAATAAATATATTTTTTAAAATTAATAATTTGAATGAAAACGACAGAATTATGATTTAATGTATATCCCTTTTTCAGAAGAGATACTACGATGATGAAAATAACAGTGAACATCAAAATCAACAAAATGTTGAGGTTTTTAAAATTGGATCAACATCACATTTAATTAAAAAACAAAAAAATAAGGTAATTTAATTAATCTACATACTTAAAGTATTTTCCACCAGCATACGATTTAAAAATTCAAATATGTATTTTTAGTAAAATATATTTTAAATATTCAATCACGTTTCATCGGGACTCGTCAATTCAATTCTTTACTTTAGCTCAGATACCATTCATGAATTCTGTACAGTTTAAATTACAAATGTACACAATGCTTAGTAGTTATTTATATATTTTAATAAAGAAAATTATACACAAAATAGTGAGAACCATCGAGTATTATTATTAAATCAATATATGTTGTACATTGTTTTTTAAATTTCAAAATTATTGTATAGGAAATAAGAGATGTTCAAATCAAGAAAAATCAATTTAAACAACCAAACAATGAAGTCAAGAAAAAGTTTAAAGGTAGAGCACCAATTGATCCTGCAAAATTAGAAATTCATTCAAGGGGTGAAGGGTTTGCAGGCAAAGGTGTCAGACATCCATTATATGCTGCAAAATTAAAAAAGAAAGAAAATAAGCACAAGTATGCTCAGAAACAGGCTGCGAGAGCTGATATTCTCTTAACTGAAGATCAAGGGTTAGTACTATCCTTTATATGTCTAATCCTCTATTATGAATGGATGCTATATTATAGACTTGGCTGGTAGGCCCTGCCTACCCGAGAATCATCTAGTGCCCACTCCAGAAATTTTACTTACAACAAAAATCGCAACAAAAAATTAAAAAAACAACATTTACACAAAATATCTGTTCAAAGTTAAGGTACAACCTTCCCTAGAAAATATCTCATGATATGCTATGTCTAACTATAGACATAATAACAGTAGGTTTAAATTAGCTTCATTTCCCTGCTGTGACAAGACAAAATTATGTTCCATTTTGTTTCTAGCCCTCAATTTAACAATGGAATATCTGGAATTTAGGTCAATATTGAAGAGTGGATTTGGTTAAGACTTTGTTTTCTATGTCTACAATGCTGTGTACAAGATAAAATATGAAGCTGAAACTTTTTTATACATTATAAACAATATTTTTGAAAAGTGAAAGTAATAATTAATTACATTCACCTTCCAAAAATATTTACAACATGCATCATAGTTTTGAAGTCACCATAGAGTACTACTATTTAATAATTCTTCAGATTTTTAGAAGTTGATGAGGATAACAGGACAACAAGTATAACACAAAAAGTAATAGCCGATAATGTGGATATTACAGCAGCTACAAAAATATTTGAATTGAACCTAGATTTTGGACCCTATCAAGCGAAGTATTCCAGAAATGGTAGACATTTGCTATTAGGTAGCAAGAAAGGGCATTTAGCAGCATTTGATTGGGTAACTAAAAAATTACACTTTGAAACTAATGTTATGGAGTCCATTCATGATATAAGGTAAGTAAAGCATATAAAAACCTCATACTTCTATAATTATTACAAATTTGTAACTAATAATAATTGGATGGTTTCCAAGAGACCACAGTATTTACTAAAATATAAAAACAGTAATAATAAAAAAATAAATATTTAAGCAATAAGACTTTTGTATATATACACTTAGTATGCAATAACATTTAAAAAATATTAAAAAACAAAAAGTAGTTGATATTTTATCTATGAAATAAAAAATATTTTGTTTATTTATTTTTAGTTGGTTGCATATAGAGACAATGATGGCTGCCGCTCAAAAAGAATGGCTATACATTTATGACAACACGGGAATGGAGATTCATTGTATTAAAAAAATGGACAAGATATTAAGAATGGAATTTCTTCCATATCATTTCTTGCTAGCTGCTGTTGTATGTATAATTTTATATTATTTTCTCCATACACAATAGTAGTTTAGTTCATAATAGTGATAGTAGTATTGAGGACAGTTGTAGCGCAGGGGTACAAAGTGTCACTATAAAATCGACTGGTTGTGGGTTCAATCTCTACTTGAGGAAATGAAATATTTATTTGTATTTATATTTTAATATCTTCGCTCTGGTGTCAAGGCAAAGCGTGGCGTTGAGTTTCGCCACTCAACACGCAATGCCTGCAGAACTCGGCGGAAAGTGGAAAAGTGTCTTTACACTAGGTTCCCTCTGCCTACCCTGCTGTGTGCAGCTGATTTGATTTTTGATTTTAGTCTCTTTGCCTACTCCACATCCACAACTAATTACCAATGTACCAATTAAACCAATTAAATTTAACCTACTTTTACAGAATGAATATGGCTTTATGTCGTGGCTGGATATTTCCATAGGTGAAGTGGTAGGTCATTACAACAATCACATGGGACGAAGTTCAGTTATGACTCAAAATCCATATAATGCTACATTATGTTTGGGTAATTCAAAGGGAGTTGTGTCTTTATGGTCCCCCACTGTAAAAGAACCTTTAGCTAAGATATTGTGTCATAAAACACCTTTGACGGCCATCGCTGTGGATAATAGGGGCATGTATGTTGTTTTTTTTTTAATAATATATTTAATATTTTTGTAACTTTTATTTTTTTAAATCTATTTTGACGTCGCCGTGTTGTAGTGGCACAGCGTCTCACTGTTAACGTTAAAGTTTTGGTGTAATATTTTTTTATTATTTTCAAAGTGTATGTTGTTTATGCAATATACAGCATGAAACTAAAAAATTGTAGCTACTGTTTATGCTTTCTATTTTATTAATGGATTGTATAGTGTATACCAGCGTTTTTTTATTATTGTTTATGTATCTTTTTTTTATCATTTTAGGTATATGGCGACATCTGGTGTCGACAGAAGTATGAAAATATGGGACATAAGGAATTTAGATGGACCTGTACAGCATTATAAAATGCGCAGTGCTCCTGTCGATTTAAATTTTTCACAGAAAGACATGCTCGCTGTAGGCCTTGGAGAAACTGTTGAAATATATAGGTATAAATAGTTAATCATGTAAAAATTCCAACGTAGCGGGGCTCAAATCCGCGCCTTGAATTCCGTCCAAGCCCTTCAGCCAATTAATCCATACATTCTTATACCGCTATGTTGAAATTCTCAATTCTCTCTTCATTATTTTCTGAATTTGAACAATATAATTGTTGGTTGGTTGGCTTGTATGAATTATTTTCCTTTCCATACTTTGGTAAAAAAAATGTGATTTCCATAACATTATCACTTAACATCAACGATAATGATAAGTATTATTTTCTAGCAATTGCTGTTCACAAACAACTAACAAACCATATCTTAGGCACAGAATGGGAAAATCGATAAATAACTTTAAATTCTGTCCATATGAAGATATATTGGGAATAGGTACAAATCGTGGTTTCACAAGTATTATTGTACCAGGTAAATACATACATATTCTATTGTTTTTTATTTTAAAATATTATATTAGTACCATATTATCTTTTCTTAATTTCATACAAAATAACAGTTAAATAACATTAACAACCTGTATCTTGAATAATTTATAACCTCTGTTACAAATATCTACTTCATTTTGATGTTTTTTTTATTTTTTTCTTACCTTTACTTTTATATTATCTCATCTGGAAATCTAGTGTTAAGATACTCCACTGCCGTAATACACTTTCGTTCTCCACTTTCCACCTAATTTTGGAAGCATTGCGTGTTGGGTAGCGGAATCTAACGCCGTGCTTTGTCTCCGTCGTCATCCGTTTGCGATAAACGCCGGCTGCACACACGAAAAGGCATGACTTATTGTCACGTTCCGTCTGAGAAGAGCGTGCAAGAGAAAGCACGATGCAGACGAAGCTGATTGTTGTGAATGTTTTGTTATGACGTTAATACGTAAAATTATTGTCCGTAAATCGACTTTACATACAACCAGTTTTATTTTTTCTCACAAAAAAATTTTACTGTCAAATTAAATAACACTAAACCAACATTTTTTTCAATTTATTTTACAGGCAGCGGTGAACCAAACTTTGATGCGCTCGAAAGTAATCCATTCCAAAACAAGAAACAAAGAAAGGAGGCAGAAGTTAAAGCGTTACTTGATAAAATACCTCCGGAACTTATTACCCTCAATCCGTTCGATGTTATGGAAGTTGACGTGGCTTCATTAAAAGAAAAAATGGCGGCCAGGAAGAATCTTTTGGTATGCATAAGATCAAGAGATGGATCTCTTTTTTTCATGTATTCTACAATTGTGTACAGCCCCGATACTTCCACTCAACGACATTGGCGAAGGCAACTGGCACGCTCGAAACGCCACATGAAAGTCTGACTGACAGATATTATATTACTGACTATATTTTTTAAGTTATGGCTAATCTCTATTTATAACCGCCTATATTGGTTTTTAACATCATAATCATGTTATTAAGATAAAAAAAAATTTTTAGAAAATGTATAAACGTTCAAAACGTCTTGGAAACCGTTCAAGGGACGACAACGTTAGACAGTTTATAAGAGGCGTAGGTTCATGTCCCACTATGTTAAAATTTTAAATCATCTAAAAATATTTTAAATATGTTTATATTTAATTCAAACAAAAGTTCAATTTGCAACACTTTTTTTCATATGAAAGTATGGAGCCTAGGTTTAAAATTCATAAAACTTATATGATTTTGAATTAATTACTTTCCAACTTTTGTTTCAGTATCTAAAACCTAAGAAGGTTGACTTTACACCAAGGCTTAAGAAGAAAGGAAAAACAAATATTGCAAGGAAAAAAATTATAAAAGATGTTGCAAGAAAGGTAATGGAGTCACTAGTAACTAATTTATTAGAATAAATCAGCCATTTGCTGCACAAAACCACCGACACAAACAATAATGGTTAACTCTTTAAACTGCAACAAAATTTTGGCTACTTGATAAAAAAAATATTTCATCATTAGAGATGATAATTTATCTAAATGACTAAATCTAAGTGTATCCTAAAGCAAATTGCTGCAATAATAGGTAGTATCAAGTACTCTGTTTAGTACTTAAATATTTTACAGAGTAATAGTAAAAAAAATATATGATCAAACCCTCAACCGTCATATCTACTATCAGACATTCAACGGCCTCAAGAAATACATTTGTTTATATTTCATATTAATTGGTGATTATTATTTCACAGGAATATATCAACCAAGCCATAGAAGCGAAGAAATTACTTAACGCACCTGAAAAAGAAAGCGGACCAAAACAGTCCTTTGGAGTTTTAGACAGATTTGTTTCAAAACCAAAAATTAAGAAATAAAACACAATTTAGTAATATTAAATCTTTTATTTCTTAAAAAAAAAAAACTCGTTATATATGTATATAACTTATATGACATGATTTACTTTTTATAATATATAGATGTATATTATGTTACCGTGTTAGACAGGCTCTTAATAAAAAGTTCTTTTATTTACATTGATTGCATGATATAATAGACGACTACTAGTCGTATTTATGTTTTATCTACACCAATTACTTAGTTAAAAAAAACCTTATAACCGCCATATTCTTAATACATAATAGAAAAAAAAAAAACATTTAGATAATACAAAAAAAAGATTGCTGTATATAATATACTCACATATGCTAAATTCATCTAAAATAAAAATCATTTTTCAGTTTGTATAAATGATGTCAATTAACTGTATATATATATTAAAGATAATAAAATGTTTTATTTAAAAGGGATATCAAACAAATCGCATAATCCCTCAGATTCTTGTAATGAGAAGTAAAAGTCTTGTGTCGTTACTGGTGGACTCAACCTTAGAAGGTAATCTGAAAAAAAAATTTAATGTCACATAAAAGAACAGAAAATTGAATAAGCAGCTTATAATATAATAAATAAAATATTATATAGTATAATTTTTTTAAAAAGAAAAGAATTAAAGAATTAGGTTTATAAAAATAAATAATTAGGTTTTTCTTTTTGCTAAATGTTTCTCGCATAGATTTAATGTAATAAAAGCTATGTATCATATTAGCTATTTATAGATGAAGGGTGTTATAGGCTTCATATTCACATTACTTTGTCAGTAAGTATTTGATACACATCTCCCAGTTATATGCATTTTACCATGCAGCCAAAGCAGCAACTAAAAGCTCATGTCTTATATGAAAAAAAAAGTTAAAACATTTAATTTTTCTTTAATTTTTTTTATTAGTTACTTTGAAAATAATATTTATACAATTTATTAAGATTTCACATGTATAAAATTATATGTAAAATTAAAATGTAATTTTAAACTTTACTCACCAGAATCTAAGAACATACTATTATCTTCATTTTCTGTATAACTTTGGACTTCTTGGTCCATACTTTCATCACTTATTGACTGAAAAAAAAGACAAAATACTTATAACAGAATTTTCTTAAGCATTATATTTTTCATTTGTTTGGAAGATATTGCTTGTCGATTGATGGAGCCCAAGACCACACATTATCTTACCAAACTAGGGGAAAAAATTTTCACATACCCTTAAGCTTTTTTCTGCATAATAAAATAAGCAATGAGAACCTAGTGTCAAGATCTAAAAACTATTATTATATTAATCTGAAGCCCACCACAACAAAATATGAAACCATTGAACAGCACCACATTAGTTAATAAATGAAATTATAGTATCTGAACAAAATAAAGTAATAGATTCTGACTATAATGTTTATAGCACTAGAAACCGACAATCAGCTTTGACTTTAACTCTTTGTTATATTTAGCCAACACACAGAATATATCCTCCAAAACTTTCCAGATTTATATTACTAGTAGGGTAGCATTTATTAAGTATTTTTTGTACTTACTTTCTCCTTATCTACATCGCATAACAGAATTGCCCCAACAGCTTCATTTGATTTCACATGTAAACAATATTGGTATTCATTGTCAGTATCCTGTAAGTAAGTAAAACTCAAATAAGTTAATTGTGTAATTAAAATAACATTTAGAATGTTAATAGAAATATTTATCTCTAAAAAAAATATATTTTCATAGTGTATGTTTAGTGTCAAAACTCACCATTCCACTTTCTATCTACACTCAAGAAATTGCATGTTGATTAGTGGTGGACAATTGACTAGTCAAGGTTACCCTAAAGTAAGTTTATAAACAACTTTCTGTGCTATATAGATTTAATTTTAGTGTTTTTTTTTTACTTCTTATTATTTTCTACCCAAGTAAACAATGCACAAAAAAATTAAAAAGCGGAATTGTCCTTAATCCTCGCCTTAACAGATTGGTGCAACCATTTAATATCCTACAGATTTACCATACAGATGCCAAGGTCCTGAGACCCTAGCAGCAGGGATTAAATGTTAATCCACCACATTTTGTCAAGTGCTATGCAAAAATGGTCTCTTACACAAAATTGATAACTTTAAATTAACAAAAAAGGACATGAGTGTATATTTACATATTACTTGTACTAGAAAGACAGATGAAGTATGGTATGAAATAATAATATTAAATTATATAAACCATACCTTATCAGGTATAACTCCTACATCTAAATCAGTGCCCAGTGGTGCCTCTAGAACCAAGATTTGGCTATCACCTAAACATTTCCTAATATCATTTTCTGTTACAAAAGTTAATTCTTCATTATCTGGGTCATCCAAAATGTTTTTAATACTTTGTTCTATCCAATGTTTTTGCCTAAAATGTTAAAAATATTCATTACTTTCCGTAACAAAGAATACTAATTATTTCTTGTTGATTTTTAAATGTACTAAATATACATACTTATCTAATAGTTCTTCATGTTCATCCAATAGTGATATTTGTTTTCTTAATAAATTAACTTTTCTCCCAATTGCAGTTGTGTTGCCGTCAGGCCCAGCTCCCCTGTTAATTATCATTAATTAGCACTTAGCAACATTTATTTTTTTACGTGTTGTTTGATATATTATTATCCTTAATTACTTACTTCCATTGTATACTATTTTTACTACTCTTCTCTATTAAACCTATACCTTCCAACACATTAGTAATATCATATATTCTTCTTTTTTGTCTAACAGCCAATAAATCCGTAGCCTAAAACAAAAACATGTTTTACAAATATAAATTCAAATAGTTTTATTTTCGTGCGCAAACTGACACGGCAACCAATAGTAGCATTATGTACAACTTACGATTTTCAAATCCAAAACTCCGTCTTTTGCTTTTTGTAACAACGACACAAATCTTGTAGTAAGTAATCCTAATGATTTTTCATATCGTTTATAACCGTACAAAACCGCCATAGTTAATTATTTCCCTTAATATTTCATAATAGAGTATTCACTTTTCCATACAATTTGCGTTGCGGCGGGATCTAAAGTTGGTACCTATAAAATGTAGTGATAACTCTTTGGTTGGTACACTCTGTTTTGAAAACCACAGGCTAAATACTTACCACAGAGATGTTAAAATAACATGCGGTACAGACGTTTAACTAATAAAATACACTTTCAAAATAATTTAATAAAACTTGTTTTAGTACGCAATGCGGATTTCAGCGGATCCAGAATTCAGCGGAAAGTGGGGAACGAAGTGTCTTAACATAAGTGTCTTAAGATACAGTGTGAAGCCGTTTAAGTAAAAATACATATGTGTTTTTATAATAAAAGAGAGTTGTTTTTAAACAAGCGTAGAAATTTATATTGTTGCCTTTTGTATTACTATCGGCCAACAGAGGTGAATAGAAATGAATAGACACAAAATCATTTTTTTTTTGTTACGATTTCTAATAACCTACATTAGTAAATCTACTATTTTATTTCTTCTTATTTAAAGAACACAATTATTGTGTACTGGAAGACTTATTTTATATTTAAAGTGGGGAGCAAAAAAGTAATTTAAAGTTTAAAATGATTCTATCCACCCCACTTTACGGTAACATTTTATAATGTTTTTATTTAGTATTTATAATTTTAATAGAAATAACATAGTTTATACGGTACAGTATCGTATTTATATTCAATGTAATAATCTATAATTATTTTTTATATCTAATCTGTGAAATTTAGATTGTTCATTGACGTTGCTCGATGTGACATCGGATTTATACTTGTATTTTTTTTATAAATAAATGATAAAAATAATTTTACGCATTTCTTGGTTATAGCCAAGCGCATTTCTGTTAAAATGGCTAGTTGTGGTGATTTTATTAAAAGCCAATTTCCTTTAATTGATGAAGAATTAAAAAAATATGTTGAAGGTATGGTTTATGAGGTTATAAAATATAAATCTTTATTATTATTTTTAATAAAACAGAAACTGGTTATGTATAATTTTAAAAATTATATTGAACAGTTGTTTATAAATATATTATATAACTTTAATGAAGTATAACTATTGAAATATATTTTATTCTTTTTAGACATATTGGACAATAGTGCAGGAGAATTCGAGGATACTGAAGAAGTTTACGAAGCCGTAGGTGAAGTCTTACAAGGTATTTCTGAGAAATCTGAAGAAGATATAAGGTAAACCTCAAATATGCCAATAAAATTTCACTTTAGCATATGTTATTGTATATTAAAGGACAATATTTTGGGTAATGATAATTAATATGTTTGTAGAGAAATATGTCAACAATTATTAAGTATGTTACAACCAGAAAAGGTAAATAATAGTAATGGGCCAAGAAAAATATTAAATGAGCCAATACATATGGCATCTATGACAATAACCACAAATGAAACTGAAGATGTAAAAAGTATATGGATGCCCACAAGAGATGATACCTTAGTAAGTTGTTATTATTGTTTAAGTCTTGACTACTAATGATGGGTGGTTGTAGGTTCAACCCAAATTTTCATTGCCTTGCTCTAGTAATATGAAGTACATAATTGAGATCCTCTTCTTAATATATAGTGGAGAATGGAGTGTCCTGGCACTGGTTCTGGTGCCTACCAGGCTATGTGGGATAAAGAGTAATGCTGAAGAAAGATATACTGTAAAAAATTGACTCATTCTTAAAATTTAAGTATGTTTTTCCTGTTGGGCATATAATGTAAAAATACTTTTTGTATTTACTCATATTTATAAAACACCATCTTTTGCACATGAATTGCACCTCAAAGTTGATTAATTTTATATGAAAAAGTTGTAGGACTTGCTTGCTTTCAATTTGACCTAAAAATGTTATAAATTTCAAATTCAAAATATTCTTTATTCAAATAGACTTTGACAAGCACTTTTGAATCGTTGAATCAATATAAAGTTGCCACAGGATCAGAAGGCAGTCCTACTGAGAATAGCCAGCTAGAAACTGACTAGGATCTATTATTGTTGTAGAAACATTGAGCCCCTTTTCCATATGTTTTTAGTATTAAGTTTAAAAATATAATATTTATATGTGTAAGGTTTATCTTAATTTTAAAACATTTACTTTCAACAATTACAAATTTAGGTCTTTAAAATAATTTTTTTATTACATTTTAGAAAGTAGATGCAAAGAAATTAGAAAAGGCTGAAGCTAAATTACAACAGAAAAAAGAAAAACAAAAGGATTCAAAGGTTCCCGTCACTGCACCCGTGTTACAAAGTGCTACAGCATCACAAGTTACATCTAAAAAGGATAGCAAACTTGAGGCGAAGGGGACAAATAGGACTCAGGATATACGGATTGAAAACTTTGATATTGCTTATGGTGATAGGTTAGTTATTATTTTCATTAATAATTTATGACTGTAAATATCATGATTATGATTTCAATTTGTACTTAGAAAATGTTTTTTTTTTTCATTTCTTCCTTTTGGTAAGACAAAGTGCGCTGTTGAGCTCCATCATACAAGACATCCACATTAAACCTTCAATTTCACCTTGTCTACCAATACTATACAGGAAAAGTTAAAAATAACCATAAATTTATATAATATTCTTGATTGCATTCAACATAAAATAAATTACATTTAATATTAAAAAAAAATAGCTTTGGTGGTTTATTCTACTTTTTAGGGATTCTTTATTTCAAAAGGCTATTTTTTATATAAGCAATTTCAAAAATATAAAAAATCAATACCAATACAAGTGACATATATAGATAGATATATATTTATTGAACCTATAAATATTTAATACATATGAATTATGATTAAATTTAATATGAAGATATTTAATAATGATTATACTTATAAGATATTAACATTACATAGTATGTTTCTTAGAAACACTTAAATTCTATCTACAATCTACATATATTTTCTTAATACTGACTATTAATATTAACACTGTAGACGTGATTTTTTTGTCTTATTATCTTACTTTTTATTATATATATCTATGTATTTCAAATTTGGACAAAAAGCGAAGAGCAGAGTGTCTTAACACTAATATGTCTATGCCTACTCTGCTATATGAGGGATTGTGTGTAAAGCTACTCAAAAATATATTGCATTAGGGTATGCATAATAAATTTTTTACAATGCGTAATGAAATAATTTATACAGTACATAATTAAATAAACATACTTTAACAAGCCACAGCGAGTGATTGTAAATACGACAATTGTGGTTCGATTTTCACACGAGGAAATGTATTAATAATAATAATAATAATAGCCTTTATTTCTCTGACTTTTACATATAAAAGTTGTTTTACATTCAATGCATTATAAAATTACAATTAAATTAGATTTTAACAACATTAATAATACAATTAAATTATTGATACTATAATTAATATTATTTATAAAACAATTATCAATACCAATTTTTATTTTTGAGTCAGGTTGTCATTTTGACAAAGGCCTCCTCCAGTACGAGGAAATGTATTACTTAATATTTAATTTTCTGCCTCTGGTAATAAGACAAAGAGCGGCGTTGAGTTCCGCCTTTCAATATATAATGTCTCGAAAATTGACGTAGGTAAGTGGGAAACAGTGTCTTTACAGTAGGTTCCCTCTGCCTACAATGCTATATACCGGATACAGCATAAAGAAAAAATACTTAGACAACATTTATTTTTCACAGGGTATTATTACAAGGCGCAGATTTAGTTCTAGCCTTCGGTAGACGATACGGCCTCGTCGGTCGTAACGGTCTAGGCAAAACTACCTTACTTCGAATGATATCAAGTAAACAATTGAAAATCCCATCCCACATATCGATATTGCATGTGGAACAAGAAGTCGTGGGTGATGATACGATAGCATTACAGAGTGTTCTAGAATGTGATACAGTGAGGGAGGGTCTCTTGAGGCGAGAGAAGGAGATTACAGCGGCTATTAATAGTGGGTAAGTGTGTTTATGACAGTGTTGCCAGATATCTTGGGGGAAAAGAGAGGATTTTTTAAAGTTTTTAAGTATAAAAAATTAGATTTTTTATCCAAAAGCGAGACAAGGGAGAATCATAAATAATCAGGAGTTTTTATTAGCTATGCATTTTGTATTTTATTGATAGCATTATAAAATATTTTTATTTTTTCGGAAAAACCTATTCAGTTTACTCTGTAACTAAGGCAGTTAAGTTTTCATAGTCTATATCTCTGAAATTGTTAGTAACTAATTAAAAAGACATTAAATAATAAGAAAAATATTTCTCAAAATTGTCTATTCTAAAGTTCTTGAAATCAAAGTTCTATCAAATGGGGAACAATGTATAATGGGGTTCGGTATATTTAATTTTGAGTTAAAAATCGAGACGTCCCGCCTTAATTCTGATTAACCAGCGCAGCATCAGAATGCTGCGCTGGTTATGTACTTAAAAAAAAAATGATTTTAAATGCTAAGTAAACCAAGACTAATTTTGATAAATGGTTGTTAAATAATTTTTATAGAACAACAACGTAAGCTACAATAATAAATTTTCTACCACTTTGTTTTGTTAAATTTGGTTAGTGTTTGATTTTTAAATTTAAAAGGATTGAAGTCATGCTTGCATTAATTGATTTTGGGCGTAAAGCTGTAAACGGAGTGTCTTGAGTCGATATTTTCTCAGCTTACGCGAAAGAGCGGAGCTGTTTTTTTATAAAATTAAATTCGACTACACACATTTACGTAGTTTTTATGTAATTAAATCTAATGATCTAATGATAATAATTAAAACAAATTAAAATGTTTATTAAATGTTTAATATTTTTCGTTTCTCCCTAAAAAACTTTAACTTGTAAGTAATTTTAGTACAAAAATTGTAATGTAAACAATAAACATATATATAATTCTAATAATATATTACAGATCAACTGACACAAATCTATCAACGGAACTAAGTGAAGTGTACGCACAGCTAGAAAACATAGAGGCAGATAAAGCCCCAGCGAGGGCGTCCATTATACTGAGCGGTTTAGGTTTCACACCGGAAATGCAAGCGAGAGCAACTAAAACATTCTCCGGTGGTTGGAGAATGAGATTGGCACTTGCTAGGGCATTGTTCTCTAAGTAAGTATTTTTTTTTACATTTTTATATAGGAAAGGAACTAGGCTAGTAAACCATACCATAGTTTGTATCATATGTGTTTCTTAAAAGAAAATATTTTTTTTTAGCTGTATTCCGCACATAGCATGGTAGGCAGAGGGAACCATGTGACACTCCGTTCCCTGCTTTCCGCCGAATTCTAGAGACATTGTGTGTTGAGTGGCGGAAGTCAACGCCGCTCTCTGCCTCGAAACCAGAGCAAAGCAATGAAAATGTAAATTTAATAAATATTTAATTTTCTCGAGTGGGGATCGAACGCACAACCAGTCGCGCTTACAGTCACACTTTCTGCTCCTGCGCCACGGCTGGCCTCATTATGTAATGACACCAAATGTATTAAAATATTTAAAAAATCGACTGAAACAAATGATATATTTCAGACCAGACCTCCTACTCCTGGACGAACCTACTAACATGTTGGACATTAAGGCAATCATCTGGTTAGAGAACTACCTACAAAACTGGCCGACGACGCTCCTAGTCGTGTCCCATGACAGAAATTTCTTGGACACAGTGCCTACTGATATAATGCATTTACACACACAGAGGATTGATACATACAGGTAAATGAGTGATTTTGAATTGTTACGTATGTACATAAATTATTACTCGCTACAGTCAATCTCAGTAACTTTGATTCTTCAGGTAACATTGACAGTGGGAAAAAAATAATTGATAATTGCAAAGTTTCCGTTGCATTGATCGTTTTTTATATGTAAAATTGAAATGTCTGTTTGCGATTTCCAAGTGCATGTGGATGTGGTTATGGTACATGATACTGAAATATAAAAAAAAAACAATTTTATTTTTTATCTTTGTCTCCTATTTCCCCGGCTCCTCCTATCCAGAACAACAGAACTAGATAATGGAGGTTAGAGAGGTAGGGTAGATAACGGAGGTTAGGGAGTAACGTATAAGCTACTTTTTATCCGTGAATTTCCATGGGATACTGATTTACCCGGGAAAACCGTACCCGTACCCGTTTTTACTTAATTTTACGTAATTTATAATATAACGTAATTTATAAATTAAACCTTTTGATATACAGATTAAACATATTCATATAATAATTTAAACATTTCTTTCACTAATACTAACCCTCTCACTCACAGGGGTAACTACGACCAGTTCCACAAGACAAAGACCGAGAAGCACAAGAACCAGCAGCGCGAGTACGAGGCGCAGCAGCAGCACCGCGCGCACACGCAGGAGTTCATCGACCGCTTCCGCTACAACGCCAACCGCGCCTCCTCCGTGCAGAGCAAGATCAAGATGTTGGACAAGTTGTATGTGTCTTTTGGATATTTATATGATATTTATTTCAGCTTCATCTGTGTGCAACATCTCAATTCCGCTTACTTACGCTTAACTTACGTATTTTTATAACCTTATAATTGTTGTACAAAAAATATATTTTGTTCTTATTTCGTTGTATCCTTCACATAGCAGGGAGGGCAAACAGAATCTAGTGTAAAAACACTATGTTCTTTATTTTCCACATTGTTCCAGAGCGAAGAACTTTTTTTTTCATTCGCTCAGGTGGGAAATGAACTCACAACTATCGCTTTGATAGATGGGATAATAATGAAAATATTAAATATTTAACTTTCGTCGTCATCGAACCCAGAGACGGTTGTGATCACACGTTTGTGCCTTACGCCACGACTGCCCTCAAAAAAAATGTTTATTGGAGTTTTCACTACATAATATAATAATATTATATTTCTATTTACCCAATTCATCGAAAATATCTTTTATTCATTTCACAGACCTGAATTAAAACCAGTTGAAAAAGAAATCGACGTTGTGCTCCGGTTTCCCGAAACTGAGCCTCTGTCACCTCCAATACTGCAACTGAACGAAGTGGGCTTCTACTATTCAAAAGATAAAGTTATATTTTCAAATGTCAATCTTGGCGCTACACTGGAATCGAGGATATGCATAGTGAGTGTTATATAGTTTATTATTTATTGAATATGTTTCTTAGTGCAAATTTATATCATAAATACATTTATCAACTAGTATTTAGATTTTAGAAATTCTTATAAGCTTGTTACAATAAGTTGTAAAATCCTCATGCTTTTTACGTGTCCTTCCTCCAGTATCTTTGATACTGTGTCTCGAAGGTCTATTGAGGTCTCCCCCTATCGCTCACTTTTCCTTCATAAATGCTGCACTGCGAACAGACGCCTTATTGTTTTTTCCCAGCTCAGTACCCCTAAACACTCGCGTGTCTATAAGTTGGCCTCGAATATGTTGACCCGAATAAACCAATCATACTTTTCCCTTTAGTTTGCTCCCATTTATACATGTGAGTTTGTGGTCATCGTATTTGCCGCAAACAAGTTATTTTTTATATTTTTTTGCAAATAAATAATTGAATTGAATGAAAAATTAATTCAAAAATAGTTTTCTTTAAAAATTTTTAAAATAGTTATCTATATCATCTTTTCAGTACTCTAAAAGTAACATTAATGTGATTTTGCTAAAAATTTTTTATGTATTGCAATTATTAAATAAACAAAATATTTGAAATCAGGTTGGTGACAACGGCGCGGGTAAAACGACGTTACTGAAAATCATAATGGGCATCCTCTCCCCGTCTAGTGGTATACGCAGTGTACACCGGGGTCTTAAATTTGGATATTTCTCCCAACACCATGTCGATCAGTTGGAAATGAACGTTAATTCTGTGGAATTGTTGCAGAGGAGTTATCCAGGTATTGTATTATATTTTTTTTGTATATTTTTTCTCATTTTGAGGCTGTTATCCTCAAATAGCAAAGTAGGCAGAGAAAATATGATGAATATGATGATAATCCCTGTTATTATTTTACAATTATTTTGGTAAATAAATACTATTATAAGTTTCATCTAAATTCATACGTTTTACGTGAGAGTGGAAGAAACATCTATCCATCTTCACAAACTTTCAAAATTATTATAACATTACAAGTAAGATTTCATTGTGACTGTAATTTTTTTTAATTAATTTTTTTAATTTAATTATTTTCCTTTTAATCTGTGGAAAAATTAAAATCTGTAAGAATTCTAAATCTGTTTAATTTTACGTAAAAATTAAATACAACATACAATAAAGATAAATTACATTAAAATGTGTAATCAAGGAACCGTTTATTCATTTTTTTTTTGCTTTCTCGAATATTTCAGGTAAAACAATAGAAGAATATAGAAGACAGCTCGGCAGTTTCGGCGTGAGCGGTGATCTAGCGCTACAAACCATAGCAAGTTTGTCCGGAGGTCAGAAATCTAGGGTCGCCTTTGCTAGAATGTGTATGGGGAATCCAAACTTCTTAGTACTTGACGAGCCTACCAATCACTTGGATATTGAGACTATAGAGGCTTTGGGGAAAGGTATCAACAAATATACTGTAAGTATAAACTATAATTACATTATACATTATATAGAGATAGTTGCATTATTTGTTACTAAGATTTATATTTCATGTGGTGCTTATATAATTATTTGTATAGAATCAAACCTAGGTCAAATTTTTCCTCATATATTTTTATTTTATTATTAGCGACCCGTTTATTATTTACAAAACTGGATTATTTTCGTGTTGTAATAACATTACCAGTTTAAAGGCATTATAAGGTTATTATTATAAGGTTTATTCATTAAAAAAGAGTGAAATGGGAGTCGCGCGCGATGACTCAAGTATATAAAACAGCAAAATAAATGTTTGTTCTATGGGAGCCCCCTTAAATATTTATTTTATTCAGTTTTTTTACAGAAATGCATTATTTGTAAAAATTTCAATTGTCTAACTATCATGGTTCCTTAAATACAACTTTGTGACAAACGAACGGGGACAGACAGACAAACAGACGGAAGGCCATCGGAGTAATAGGGTCACGTTTTACCTTTGGAAGCCTAAAAAATTAAATTTCAGCAAATGCATAAAATAGTTATTTTACAACAATTTAGTCAAACAAACAACTTACCTCTAATATAACTTTATTATTTCTGAATCGATTGAAATAAAACAAACACTAAATGTTAAGGAAAGTCGGAAAGTTGGTAGTCGAACTCACAACCATCGCACTTACAGTCACACGCTCGTGCCACTGCGCCACGACGACCTCTTTTCAGCTTTATGATATAAGATCCAATAAATTTTAAGCTTCGAGACTCAAATCCCACTAAGAGAAATTCGTGCAGATATATTGCATACTCTCTTTTGTGTGGCGTGCGGCATTGTGTTCTGCTAATCGACATCTATAATAATATTATAATATTGAAGAATGTTTTAGTTGAAAACACTAACCATAGGAACTACAGATTTAATTTTTTGTTTGTTGAATAGTTTATTTATAAATGGAGAAAGATTTTGGGATACCCCTAATATATTACGTTAGTCATTTTGATGTAACTCACTGTACCTGAGTTACTACTTACAATGTGTCCTCCGTCATATTACTACGGACATATATACAAAAAAAAAGTTTTGACGAGATCTCCTGTAAAGTTGCCGATTTTCACATCTGACAATGTTAATAGAGACTGGCGAAATATAATATATTTGACTATGGAGGTGAAGTGGCAGATAAATGAAATGTCTTAAATGATAGAGTGAATAACAAAGTGACCCTTAAATAAAAAGGTTTTTTTTTTGTACAGGGTGGTGTAATCCTAGTGTCTCACGACGAGCGCCTCATCCGTATGGTGTGCAAGGAGCTGTGGGTGTGCGGCGGCGGCTCCGTCACCTCCATCGAGGGCGGCTTCGACGAGTACCGCAAGATTGTTGAACGCGAACTTGAGGCGCAAAATAATAAATAATACACTAAAACATAAACTCATATAAGTGAGAAGTAAGGACACATGCACGGTTAGAGGTAATTTATCAGTAAATTTAAATTTTGAAGGATTTTTTTAGTTTATTGCTATTTATCATGGGTATAATACTGTAGTCAAAGAGAACCTAGTGTTTAGACGCTCCGATTCTTGCGCACCACACTTTACGCGCCGTCTATTGATCAAAGCAAGGAAATCAATATAATTCATTCTACCAAGTAGGAATCGTATCCACAACGATCGCGGATACGTTTACTTAGTTCACGTTCCGACGCTGCCTCTACACTATTTTACGGTCACGCAGCTTCAATGCATTCTACTGTCATTTTAAAAAAGTTATAAAATATTTAAAATGTTAAATATTAATATGATAGGTGATTAATTAAATTTAATATTTTTAGTATTTTATTACAATGATACTTATTGAAATTTTAATATATTTTGATAACAATTCATAAGTAATAGTCATTTATAATTTTTCCAAAAATAGAATGTTAAAAAGATCACTTAAAAATCTTAATTTGTGCGTAGAACTTTAAAAATTCCAAAAAAAATATGACATATCATCTCTATCCGTGCATGTTTTTGAGTAATACACGATAATACTGTTAGTTGGTTGTTTATTTGTTTACTTGTGAAGCTAAAGATAGTTTGTTGTGTATTCTGTGTATGTGTAATGTTAGTTATTGTTGTATGTATGGGTGAGTTTTTCATGTAATTTTAAGTATATATGCTTAAGTTAGTACTTTAATGTAATTCTAATTATTATATTAGTTTCATATTATTTCGACTTTTGTAATAAAAATGCAGTGATTTATTTTAAGTTTAAAATATATTGAATTGAAGTATATAAGTATAGATAATATGTTTTTTTATTTAAATTTAATCAATCTTTATAAAGCTTTGATTGTGATAAATTTATAATATTCTAAATATTATGATATTGTTATAGTAACAATCGATATAATAAATTAAAAGTAAATATGTATTCCTTCCTAAGTTATTTAATTTGAAATGTTTACAATTCAATATTTTCGCTTCTTTTGTAAAGACACTCCTCTTTTTTTATATAGTTTGGTAACTTATCGTTTTGAAAAATTCACCTGTATAATTAATAGTGATTTACATCTGCTTCAAATGAAATATATGTATAAATAGTATATACGAAATTATAATGCAGAAGGTAATATTACAGGCTTAGTAATAATAATGTATATAATATCTTTAAATTATCTCTAAAGATTTCTTCCAATGTTCTATTTCCGAGTAAAATGATATAGGACCAACTAACCGTAACTCGTGTCAACCGAC
>DWQW01004109.1:0-20685 GCA_018249695.1 Heliconius erato demophoon | reverse complement strand
CCCTAAGGGTTCAAATAAGAGGTTGAAAGTTTATATGGAAAAATCTTTAAATTGCCACCGATTTTTATAAAAATTTAAATTCAGACTGTTAAAAATATTTTATCGAACACGTGTTTCGTGGTTTTTTTAGAATTCACTCCTAATAAGCGGGCGAAGCCGCGCGCGCCCTCTAGTATAGAATAATAATGTACTCAATACTTGACAAATATTTATAATACGTTGTAATATGAAAGAAAATATTTTTGTAAATATTTAACTAATGCAATATTTATTAAGTACGAATACGAGTGGAAAGATGTTCTCATACATCTTTAATTGTATTTAAATAGGGATTTAAAATAAATACAAACTTAAAACAAAGTAGTCTCAATTAAGATTTTAGTTTAACGTCAGTTATTATTTAAAGAATATTTAACAATCTTTTCCGTCGTTTCCCAAAGTCTCTTAGCAATCTCAGGATCTTGTGAGATTTTGGAGGGCTTTTTCTCCCGACAATTGCAAAAATACCGTCCACTCACATTCTGTATTTCTGGTGACACAGACAGATATATCGACGTTTGAGCAGCTTCCCATACATTTAAATATATAAAATTAACCATAATACTAATTATATTACGAATAATATCAGTTTTAATGATTCTTAGGTTATTGGTTGCAGCAACTCCAGGATGGAGCGCGTTCACGGTCACATTGCTTCCCTGTAATCTGTTACTGAGCTCGAGTGTCATTAAATTCAAATATAATTTACTGTTTGCGTAAACAAGATAATCACTCCAATATTTCTCCATATTTAAATTTTCAAAATCCATTTCGGCGTATTTATGTACAACTGATGAAACGTTCACGATACGGCTTGGTGCGGATGATTTTAAAAGTGGCAACAACAAGTTTGTTAATAGAAACGTTGAAAAATAGTTCACTTGCATTCCTATATGGTTGCCATCTTCCGTCTTATAATTGCCAAGGCCACCGGCCGCCGCATTATTGATAAGGACATCTAGTCGCCGTTCAGATTTTAAAATATTATCACAAAATTTCCGAACAGAACGGAACGAAGCAAGATCAAGATGTCTATATTCAACATCCTTATTTCCGGTTGCTTCAATGATCTTCTTCACAGCCTCCTCTGCTCGACGGACGCTCCGACACGCTATAATAACTCTTGCTCCACGTTCAGCTAAATTTTTTGCAGTCTCAAAACCTATTCCACTATTACCACCAGTTATTAACACTACTTTGCCAATCATATGAGCACTTGATTTGCACACGCGATGTGTTAGTTTCTGATATATTTTTATTAATAAAACAATCGCTATTAGCAACGCAATGAACGCATATATCAACATTTTGATTTCTATGATAGCTATCGATTTCTAATTTAGTCCGAAAGGTAATCACACACTACACCAACTAAAGATAAGCTGCACCTGGTCGTCACAAGTAGGTCTTCAGGAGTTTTATCTTCCTAGATAAAATATGACTTCAACGCGCGTTTCTATGAAAGTAAACGAACGCCTTCTGTTCGCATTATAACAAAATGAGTCGTCTAGCGTGCGTACGCGCCGCTGTCAACTGTTGTGTAACGAACGAGCGTTGAATTGTTTATCATTCTATAAAAAAATCACCTTGAATCATAATTATGCTTTACATATATATACAACATACATAAATATATGTACATATTTATTAAATACTTACTAATATTATATTTATGTATATCTACTCTTTATTATAAAACCATTCGTGGTTCAGGGACTCATGTGACTGTAAACGCGACATGTTGTGGTTTCCCACTCGAGGAAATGATTTTTTTTAATAGAAGGCAAAGCGCGGCGTTGAGTCCCGCCACTCAACGGTTCGACGGAAAGTGGAAAGTGGATTGTTAGGATAATCCACTAGGATCCCTCTGCCTATACTGCTACATACGAGATTCAGCGTGAAGCTGAAAAAAAAATATAAAAAAAGTTAGTTTAATTAAACCCGCCAATGGCAAGAACTACTGGTTCAAATTAAAAAGTTATTTTTTGTGTTGGATATTCCATTTATTTAGTACAGTGGTTCCCAACCAATGGTCCGCGGACCACCAGTGGCCCGCAGAAGCCTAAAAATGGTCCGCGAACTTGTTAAATTTTGTGCCGGGGGATGGTGAGGCGAAGTTTTTATTTGATTATCACAGTTAATTTTTATTATACCTACGTGCATAGTGGCTACCAAGAATGATATAAAAGTGGTCCTTGATCAAGTAAAGTTTGGGAACCCCTGATCTAGAAAGTCTATTGGTTTTATTACAAGTTACAACTCGTAAATCGTTTCGATGTAGGTTACATTGTTGTTATTATTATAGCATTAGTTTATTTCAAAACTTGGCTGACAAAATATATTCTTAGAATAGGCCACGTAATAACAATTAGAGCAAATCAAATGTAAAACTGGGATCTTCGAGAGATAGCTAAATAAATATAGAAGCAAAATCAATATTATGTATTTTGCGTTTTAAGACTCTTTTTTAATAGCGTCACGCTGGACAGCAAACAGCAGGGTAGGCAGAGGGAACCTTCTAGAAGGGAGTGCTAAGACACTCCGTTTAAAAATCTTTAATGATATATTTAAATGTTATAATTAAAACAGCAATAAAATTTTGATTTTAATAATTTGCATTATATTATTTTATTAAATAACTATATTTATTTATATAACTGAAATAATAAAAATTAAGTATGTACTGTATATAGTTGTAATATGAATAATTTTACTCGGAAAATAACATTTTTTTCATAATTAGAAAAGATTTATAGGAATATATATATATAATATACTTATTTCATATACAATATACATTCATAATAACCATTATTTCTAATTAAATGTGTCATTAATAATATTTATTTTATTTTAATTAAGATTATTTATTTGCTTATTTTCACGTTATTATTTATAATGTAATTAATAAACTTCTTAACGTAAACGATACTTTCAAACAAAAACAGCAAAGGTTTTAAATTATTAGCCTCATTTTCATTTGAAATTATTACCATATAAAATAAAAGGTACTTTTGTACAAAAACTAGTTCTTTATATATTTTTTTTTACTTAAATTATACTTCTGCGCTCTCGCTTGCACTCGCGGTTCAGACGGAACGTGACAATGAGTTATAAGAAATTATCACATCAAAAATAACACTCGATAAAAAAAATATATATTCTGAACGTAATATTATAATTACCTCAGGCAATTGTAATGTCTTCATAAATTTATGTTAAGCGAAAAGTAAATTGCTGATGAAAGGAACCCTGTTTTATGACCTTGTTAAGTCTCATAATTGTTGAACTTTGTACGGGCGGGTTTTGCGACGAACAATTAATGAGTTGGGCAATCTTTCCTTAACCTAAACATAAAACGACTATGGAAGAGTAGGAGGATGTTTCTTTAAAACTACCGCCCGCACGTGGCTTCGCCCGCTTCAACTATTATACATAATTATTAATTTAATTAAATAAATTAAATTAAATTAGCTTCACGCTGTATCCCGCACACAGCAGGGTAGGCAGAGGGAACCTAGTGTTAAGACACTCCGTTCCCCACTTTCTGCCGAATTCTGGAGGCATTGCGTGTTGAGTGGCGGAACTCAACGCCGCTCTTTGCCTCGACATCAGAACGAAGAAATGGAAATATACATTTAAATAAATATTTCATTGATTCGAGTGGGGATCAAACCCACAACCGTCGCGTTACAGTCGCACCCTTGTGCCCCTAGGCCACGACAGCCTCGAAATTATTAAATATAACTATATGAAATTGTTTTAAGAATATTTTAGACTGGAATACAGCGCGAAATCATAATTACACATATACTTATAAATACGTATGTAATCAGACATCAGTACAATATTTACATGATTCGCCTGCACAAATTATAATAGCAATGTGCTGGGGACGGAATTTTAATCACCATTACACAAGGAGAATGAACATTTTATGTTGATTCTTCGGTAGCGTTACATTTCTATTATATGATGTACATGAAATATTTATTTCTCTTCGCAAATTATTCTATCACTGAGATATTTAAATTTATAGGATGTTTATATTAATATTACGTTATTTTTTTACAATTTTATTTATTGTTATCGAGTTCTCGTGGTTCAAGGGTACTAGGATGCGATTGTAAACGTGACGGTTGTCAGCCCAATTCCTAATAAACCGAAAGCATTTTTTTTTGTTATTTCTTCGCTCTAGTAACGAGGCAAAGCGCGACGTTGAGTTCCGCCACACAACACGCAATGCCTCAAGAATTCGGCGAAAAGTGGGGAACGGAAGTGGAAGCCTTAATGGGAACAGAGAGTGTTTACACTAGGTTCCCAGGGTCCCTTGTATGCCAGATACAGTATGAATCTTAAAAAAACACCAAAAATTTTTTTCGTGTGTATTTATAATTTTAATAGTCATCTTTAGACATAGCTTTGCTGTCTATTTTTCCATATAAAATTAGTATAAGTCTAGACGTGTTACACCAAGATTAGACCAACTGACGCTATATTCGTAGAAGAATGGATGGCGGTATAACCCTCCTGCGCCTTGATAAGCTTTACAAAGACTTTCATTCAGTTAAACAGCGATATATGATATTATTTAAGGTAAATTTAAGAACATTGAATAAATTTAACGTAAATCAATGTGCATAGATAAATGCTCATTTTATTCCCCAACAATTGTCTTAAAACAAATGTTTGATCTTTCAAACCATTGCCAATTTTAAGAGTTTTTGTTGAGTTGACTTTAATTACATCAGTTTCACGCTGTATCTAGCACACAGCAGGGTAGGCAGAGGGAACCTAGTATTAGACACTCCGTTCCCCACTTTCCACCGAATTCTGGAGGCATTGCGTGTTGAGTGGCAGAAAACTCAACGCCGCGCTTTGCCTTGACACCAGAGCGAAAAAATGGAAATATAAATTTAAATAAATATTTCATCTTCTCGAGTGGGGATCGAACCCATAACCAGACGGTTTTACAGTCATACTTTGTGCCCCTGTGCCACGACTGGCCTCACTTTAATTACACAATTATATATAACATATACGCACACCTATATATACCTACTAGTATAGAGTTGTACCTAATATTAATTAATGATTTAAATATTCGCGCTGTGGCGAACTTACTAACAGGCTGAGTAAGCATAGGGCAGTATAATAGAAGATATAGATAGAAATTTGTACTGTAAAGAAAATTATGTTGCTTTTTATCTAAAATGGAGATGCGCTACTTTTTCCCCTCTAACCCTTACAGTAATAGAGATATGTGGATTACAATTTAAAACGCTTAACGTGAAAGTTTTGTTTTTGGTACCTTTCCAAACTAACTTTATGAAATTTAAATGATTGTGACTATTCATCTAGTTATTTTATATATATTTTTAGAATGTTTAGGATATTAATGAATTATAAGAAAATCGAAGTTATTTTTTAAGGGTGATTTGTAATCTCTAATGTACATATGTGGTGTGAAGTGGCTGACAATGTTTTAAATGATTATAAGGGCAATGGCAAATCTAAAGGAGTAATACAGTACTTAAACAAAATAAACAAATTCGAAAAATGATTATTTTATATAAGAATAAAAAATTAATGTACCTACTACAGTATATGAATAACATTCGAATATTTATGAAATGTATATTATATAATATTTTAATATAACATACACTTAATATTTTGTCAAGAAAACATGATGTGAAATGTGAATCATGTAAAGCACGGCTTATAATAAAAACAGGACTTTACCTCTAAGAGAAAATAAATTACTTTGATGTATTTTTTTGAACCGTGCCCTATTTATATTATGAATCATAAATCGAAGATATAATGTTTGAATTTTGTAAAGGTATATATATAATTATATATATATGAGAATATTTAGGTGTCACAAAAAAATAATTTAACTAAACATGGAATGTATGTACTTGTAATAAAGAAAATTGAAGCCAAAAGTGTAAGCTATAATAGTTATTTTTTTTATTTACACAACATCCATTTATTTGTATGTCGACCTATTTTTAAAGTGGAAATCAAACCCACAACTATCCCGTATAATAAATAGGCAGGACCGCTATTCCACATTGCACTCTATCAATATCTAATTCCAATATACTAATAAAATTTTAAGTTATTGAAAGTCACTAGAAATTTTGGTATTAAAGTGTAGAAGCAATTTCTACGTTAGAATACTAAAGCAGGTTAAAATGCGGTGCATTTTGTCTAGTATAGAACCAGTTTGTATAGCATACTTAATACCTATACCCTGGGAAAGAGACGACGCGACGCGGTTTACGGGAATTTGATATTGCTTCAAGTGAAGCGGAGCAGCATTGTGCACTCTTCTCCAGGCTACACTCACGAATATTCTGTTTTCTGACTTTAGCTCTTATGACCGGGTCTTAAGTATGGCGATGTAGTGGTCTTTTTGTAGCGCATCCCATTGTTGGATACCACTTCGTTGTGCACAGATAATTATAGTGTCGGATTCTTCTGAATCATTCGGTTGAAAGAAATTTTATTTCATGTGTTTAGTTACGATATTATTTTCTATTTGACTTTATTTATTTTATATTAAATGTATTATAAATAAACTAATTGGCCTATTGTAGCGTATTGTATATAAAATAATTATATGATGGCTTGATTTGATATTGTAATTGTAAAATAAATAATTATATTTATTCTATGTTAATTAGAATTGTTGTTAAAGCAAAGTAAATAAAATATACATTTATGAAAATAAATATGTAGGTGAAAATTATAAAGTCCATTGTGATGTTTAAAAATTTATATATCTGCTTTTATTTTCTGTTGCTAGGAACCACGCTTAGCGCTTTAGTCGCCATCTCTCTTTTCTATTGTCGTTATTCTATACATACTTTTTAGTAAAATTTGATCATTATGCTTTCATCAATATATTTTATTTTTATACATAGTAACCTTACATTAAAATTATATAAATTTTAAGACAGTCTGTCACTCACGTATAAATTTGACACAGTAAATGACATAACCAAAAATAATCACATTTTTTTAAATTTGATAATAATAAATTTATGAAGTAGTTATATATAAATAAATAAAATTCCAAAGGAAAGTATGGATTCCGAAAGTACTTTTTCTCCATCAGATTCTTACTTCTGGAACTGTTTAACTCTCAGCGAAAATTGCCCTTACTTTTCAACATCTGACCCTATGCTATTTTATTTTGCTATTATATTAACTTGCTTGTACGCTGCATTCATTTTAGTAGTGTTAGCTGATATAAAATTTTATTGGACATTAGATCGCTTCCAAGAGAAAATTAATTGTCATATACATTGCTTATTTAAAAGAGTAAAGTACATACAAATGAACCAAAGGAAACTTGTGAGCACAAAGACGAGAACTGAAAAACAATTAAAAAGAAGTGAAGAAAGCAATCGCGTTGTGACCGTGCTGAGAGGGACCGTTTCTGAAAATTTCGATAAAAGTAATATTTTAGAGAATATTGAAGAAAACGACACAGAAGAGGCTCAGAATCACTCTTGGTTCGACGACCACGGCATTATTGATCTCTCTCAATAAGATTTATCAACAGTATATGAAACAGTCGGGTGAGCACGTGAATATTTTTGAATATTTAATGATAACTTCGTTACGATCGTTCAGTGGAATGAAAAAGGTACATTTATTTATACAACGACACATTTTTAAATTCTGCTAATGATTTTATATATTCTTATATTATACAATTTTTTATGTTTTCTAATTGCGCATATATTAGAAAATATAAATTAAATATGTTAGAAAATTATAGATTATAGACAATATTCGAAAATACTTATAAATAGTAGATAACTGAGTGTTTCAAAATTTTAAAATCTTTAACGATGATTACAGTAGTATTGAATTTCATAATATATTTTGATATGTAAAATGTTTCAAGTTAATGAAATATCTCTACAGGCACCTACATAAATGAGGCCAATCGTGGTGCAGGGGCACAAAGTGTGTTAATAAATCGACTGGTTGTGGGTTCGATCCCCACTGTGAAATATTTATTGATATTTTTATTTTCATTTCTTTGCTGTGGTGTCGAGGCAAAAGCGCGGCGTTGAGTTCCGCCACTCAACACGCAATGCCTCCAGAAATTGGCGGAAAGTGGGGAACGGAGTGTCTTAACACTAGTTTCCCTCTGCCTACCCTGCTGTGTGCGGGATACAGCGTGAAGCTGAAAAAAAAATCCTACATAAATACGAAGTACACAGTACCTAATGTGTTGTGTGTACCTGTTTTAAATGTCGAAATATTACACTTCCAGCCATTTTGGAATAAGCAAACGAAACGAAAAGTACCTGCAATTGCAAGTTTGTTAAAACTGCATTAAAAACAAGCTAGTAAATAGCGTGTAATTTCGTTGTTGACTAAAGTATGCGTGAAGTTTAACGAATCCTGGGACAGCAGGAAGAGGCACTGGTTAAAGTTAAGCAATTAAGAAGAGTTCTGGCGGCGAGATTGCATGAGGCGAACTTCTGTTTTCCGTTCCTAAAACTATCTTCATTACAACTACAGTGTATACAGAGCTGGTGTAAGTAACGTTTTCAAACCGCACGCGCGAACCATGCACCGGGCTGTACTGCTAAGCCTAATATCGGAACCTATTGGACATCTAATAACATTTTAGTCTTGCATTTAAGTTATTTTGAGTTTTTATTAATAAATTAAATGTAATTAAATGTAATGTAATTATTATTAAATATTATTTTTATTCCTTTTTTTTAATAATAACTACGATTATTATGATTTTATTAAGAACGATGAGCTCATAAAGATGAACTTAAATGAGCGATATAAAAAAAATAATATAAATGACTTTCCTTTATAGTAGATCTGCGAAATAAAAGACTCTGTGCGGGTTAAATTGATTATAGCGGGATTAGGCCACTTCTGCAAAGACGACCTCATTTGTTAGAAGATAGTTGGTTGCGATGCAGTTGGACATTTTCCAAGCGTTTCCAAACCAGATTAACTTTTTATTCAATCCGACACAACATCTAATTTAAGGGTAAAAAAAAGAATAATGAAAAAAAAAAACAATATTTGAATTCGTATAATTTATTTCACACGACACGCACACATCTTTCTTACATCCATAATAAATAACTAAACCTATTTGTTAATTTTACACAAGCTTCAGTTTTAACCTTACACTCTTACATACCTAAATATACCTTATCTGATACACACACACACATATGAAATATTATAGATAGAAAATACAAGATTAGTATTGACGGGCCTTAATGTCGGAGAACAAAAAAAAAACCGAACAGTTAAAACGAAAACTTAACATAAAACTAACAAACACAGCCATTTCAATAAATAACAATTTAACACAGTAAACTTAACAACAAATCAACGCTTAAAATTATTTAACACGAACAAAATTGAATAACCAACGAGTAGCGGAACGCGCAACAATGGACGTATAATGAGTATTTTATCCCCTTGGGCGGTATATTAATACTTTATATTTGATAAATTTTAAAGCTGCGTATTTAAAATCAGTACAGGAGTTGGTAGTTCCAAGTGGTGACTCGAAAGCAACTTTAAATCTATATATGAAAACTGAACACGTTACTGTTATGCTGTTGATTTACAAGGGGGAGAAAATAATCATTATTTTCTTTTAAATCGCCATAGCACAGATGTTAAAAATATTGAATATTGCCAGCAATAATATAATTTTTAATTCCTTGTGTACGGCAATTTAAAAGCTAAAAAAGCATTTTGTTAAAGTTTTATCAAAACTGTAACAGAAGGCGTAATTAAACTTAAACATAAATAACAATAATATAGGCACTTGTTAGTTAAGGCACTTCTTAATTGAGATTTTTTTTTAATAACTAAGACCACGATTTTTGATTTTTTAGATTTATGTTACAAATTAAGATTAACGGAGAGTAACAATTTTAACAAAACAAAGTTAACAGAAATTCAACAAATTTGCAATAATAAATCAACTAATAATGAATCAAATAAAACAAGAAAACATAATGGTTAAACAAAACATCGAACAAGTAAAGAGTGTTAAACAAAAGATAACCAAGAAACAATTATTTTGTATGAATTTATAGTATTTACATAACAACTTTTTTCAAACATAACAAATTAATTAACAAAACAGAAATTCAACATTTTTTAACAAACACAATTTAAATTGAACCAGACCAGACCAGCTGGGATTCGTTGTGGAATAAAAAAGAAACATTAAACTTAAAAAATAAACGAAATATTTAAAAAAAAAAACAGTGCGAAAATTTAAACGTTCTGGTGCAAAAACAAGAATATTAACAAAGGGAAATTTTGCAATTATTTTCAACTACTCCAATTTAAAATAAAAGAAGAGATTATAACAGTAACAGACAAATGCGCCAGTTCATTAATAACTTGATAACGATTTTGATAAAAAAAAAACAATGTTAACGTAAAAAAAAAACAATGAGAAATTTAGCGAATTATTATCAACGGCTCTTATTGAAAATAAAAGAAGAGATAATTACAATAACAGACAAATGCGCCAATTCGTTAATAACTTGATAACGGTTTTGATTTAAAAAAAAACAAAGTTAACACAAGAAAAACAATGAGAAATTTTGCAAATTATTTTCAACGGCTCTAATTTAAAATAAAACAAAACATAATAACAATAATGTTAATAACTTGATAACGATTTAGATAAAAACAAAGTTAACGTAAAAAAATTACAAACAAAAACAGAACTTAACAAACGTCGGCTTTGGACGATACTGAAAGTATATTATTTCAATCTTATAAGTTGTAATTGTATGTAGGTAAATGTAACATTTTAACAGAAAAAAATAACATGATAACAATAAACATGAAACAAATACCTACTGGAAAAAGTAAGTCATTTAAACAGATAGGTAATTATTATTATGTTTTTGGTACAATTACTACTTTCAATTTTTAAAAACGATTGCTCCTACTAAACATAACGTATTAAGTTAACGATAACAACGCTAAAAGGTAACCGACATTATCAAACTTGAACTGCAACTTAAAACAAAACCGTACATTAAGGCTCAGTAAGTTATGTAAACATTAAAAATCATTTTTGAGTTTAAGTTATAAGTAGATACGTCTAAAATGAAATTGAAATCAAAAGAATTAAGTATCCCTACATCTAATGTTAAAAACACACCCTAAACTAAATCTAACCTATCTTTGGGAATCTAGAGAAAGTCTCACAATACAGTCACCTGTAGTGATCTAGACATCGATCCTCGGAGACAACCAGATTCAGTGGGACCAGCCCGGATGAATCCAATTGGTTTTGACAGCTGTCAGCTTTTCCCATATCGACTACTTAAAGTAGTCCAATAATACTTCGACGACCTGGCATCTGCAACAATTAAAACAACGATAAATAATAGTCCCAAGGCAATGGCGTAGTGAAGGCAGTAAAGTACAACTCAGAAGTAATAAAAGTTTACGTACCCATAAATATTCGACAACGGTCCTTCGCTACAATCGTGAAGTGAACTTTTTGAAGATGTTTTTCATGAAACGAAACTGCTTTTCAGTTACTTAAACATTAATTAACTTCACTTCGTGTTCAGGATTTTAATTGGCAAACTAGTGATAACAACTTCGAAAGAGACTTTCGCGTTTGGAAATAAGCTCCCGGGGACCCCGCGGGCCCCCGGTATAGTTTACTGGTTGACTCGTTATTTTGTTGTGATACTACGAACTACTTCATACCCTTATATATACATCGAAAAATCCCTCCCCCCGTGACCGTGGGAGCGCTCGCGCACGTGTTCTCCTTGCGTAAGAGTGTACAAAGACTCCCTTTTCTTTGTGCCTTTGATTTCGACCCCTTAAACGTCTTACCCATCCGTATTTACCTGTACTTATGCAAGGGGAGAATTCTCGTCCGGTGGGAAAGTACGTAATCGTAACTGAAATTGAATTATAGTACACGATAATCATGTAGTTTTATAAGAGGGTCGGGAAGGAATTGGGATTTTCACACGGTGGTATTATTATTACAAATGTTATATGCGCGTAATATATATATTCCTTATAATTATTGTTATTATAAAAGAATTATTATCGTTATACCATACAATTACATATTTATCCTATATAGCTCCCAACATACATTCCATATATCTAATCGATTTCCGCAACATGTCAACATTATCAAAATGTTATTACAATTTCATAGCAAAGGTTCAAACGTTTAAACTCCTTTGATTCAATATAAATCAACTACAAACTATGAATTACGATCGCACGTTCCATACAGTGTAATACAAAAATGAGAAGAATAAAAAGCTAGCTGAAACATTACACTACCTCCGCGCTCACTCATTAATTTGCGAACGTTCAAAGCTTAACGCAGCTCGATTGACTTGCCCCAAGTGTTTTGCAGCAACAAAAGATCCTTTCAGCTATAGGTAAGTACGAGGGAACGTGCTTTGCTTAAAATAATGAAGCTTTTAATTTACTAAGTCAAAAAGCCAGTACGTATTGTATTGACCGTTCGATAATACAATTAGGTTTACAACGACGTGTGCTGCTAACGGCGAAGTTGTGACCGAATATAATTAATAATAGTTCTCTTATTTCAAGAAAACATGCGAATCGTGTAAACAAAATTCTTACGGTGACCTAAATATACATAATTAATATTCTATTTCTTCAGTTTTTATTGAAAAAGTTAATTCGATAAATTGAGGCCAGTCGTGGCGCAGAGGCACAAAGTGTGACTTTAAAACCGACTGGTTGTGGGTTCGATCCCCACTCGACGAGATGAAATATTTACTTGAATTTATATTTCCCTTTCTTCGCTCTGGTGTCAAGGTAAAGCGTGGCGTTGAGTTCTACCACTCAACACGCCATGCCTCTAGAATTCGGTAGAAAGTGGGGAACGGAGTGTCTTAGCACTAGGTTCCTTCTGCCTACCCTGCTGTGTGCGGGATACAACGTGAAGCTATGAAGCTAAAAAACACTAAATCTGTCTTCAAAACTATGCATGAATTTAAACAAAATTAAAATAATAGAAATTATATTTTAAATACCTCAAAATGAAAATAATTAAGGAAAAATTAACGTAATTATTGATAGATATTTAAAATTCGTTATCTGGAGTCGTTGCTAGTCTGAGTAAATCTTTACAAAATTAATTTTATTCGCTTTGGTGCCGTATATTTAGTTAGACGTTATCTAAATACACTACAATATAATATTTTATACTCATTTTCTCGAGTGAAATATTAAAACAAACCTATATACCCTTTAATAACCGCACCACGACGACGTACATTCTGAAATACATATCTCTTTTCTCTTCAGGCTCTTTTATATCATGTAATATTTCTTTATATTCACTTTCTTTTAACTGTGTTCAATTTCTTAAAAACCTTTTTTAATGAGAGTCTGCTACGAAACTTATATTCTGAAAACTGAATACTTTTAAAAATGAAAAGTTGTTGGTTTAAAATACCCCTCTGTCAGCTCAAACGCTCGTATAACGCGCGTAAAATAAAGGTATATTTTTAAAATATAAAAATATTATTTTGTAAAAACTGACATTACAATATGTAAAAAAAATCATTGTCGTTATTTCGCTTTGTATTTAAATCAGCTTCCCGCATCCCACACACAGCAGGGAAGGCAGAGGGAACCTAATGTTAGACACTCCATTCCCCACTTTACGCTGAATTCTGGAGGCATTGCGTGTTGAGTGGTGGAACTCAACGCCGTACTTTACTTCGATACCAAAGCGGAAATCTAAATTTAAATAAATATTTCATTTCCTTGAGTCGGGAAACTAGCCCACAACCAGTCGCATTTTACATTCACACTTTGTCCCCTGCGCCACGATCGGCCTCAAATGTTTTCTCTCTCGTTTGCTTTGTATTTAATAGTCACTATAAGTAAAACAACCGGAAGTACTTGTATCTATGATTAGAAAATAATACAGTGTCGGCATTTATAAAGCGATGTAGATATTTTTCAATATACCTAGATAATAAGCGGTGTTAAGCTCCGCCAAAAAGCAACTAATCCTAAAATAGCCGTAAAATGGAGAACGCTGTGGAATACTATTAATTCCCTAATATTTAGGTTCCCTGCATAACGTTTTATTTTAAATAGTTATTATCCTTATTTACTACAACTTAGTATCCCGAGAGGTCACTAAGTCTCGTTTTGGTACATCTTCAAATAGTTACAAAGTATAAAACTATAAATTAAGTTTGCTGTTATTTGGCGAAACTTACCTACTATAAAACGAGTTAACCCTTAGACTACGTTATATAATTTGTAACTTCTATAAGAGTTATATTGTTTACGTAGCTACTCTGTAAGCCGATTTCACAAATATTAAAAGAGTTGAGAAATTGAGATATTAATAGACAGACACATAAGCACTATCATCATCACATCATCACGTCAGTATGATGTGATGATGATAGTGCAAATATTCATTGTAGAATTTTCACGTAAATATTATGAAAAAAGTCATAAAATTTACTTTTTTTCATAATATTCACGTGAAAATTCTACAATTAATATTTGAAAACTTTAATATTCTACACCACTCTTTATTTGACGAGAACAAATAATTACTTCGACAATATTAGCTTTCTTGAGATAGCTTTCCGAAAATATTAATAAGTTTCATAACATGTGATTGGTAAATTAAGAAAGTAGTATAAGAAAAAAATTACGAATAGACGCTGCAGCTAGGAAGAGGAAGATAGACGTAGGTAGGTCTACCTATCATTATCTCCCTTTATCTTTCTACTTATTATAAAAGCGGGTAATATCGAATGGAATGCAATATATTACTGATGGATGGAAGGATTATATTATTGCAGTCTCGTTTTACTTGTTGAATTTATTACGAATATACATATATGTTATTTTTTCTCTTGCGATGATTTTGGGTACATTCCTTAGCGAGAGTGGTTACGTTAAAATTTGTAATTTTTTTTGATCTAGTAAAAGAGCACGTGATTCAGACATCTAACGCACAAAGCATTGTTGAGCGGAGTGTCTAAACACCGCTTACTATCATATAATACAAATACATAAAAAAATATTGTATAGTATCGTAGAAATAACAAGAAGTTATTAATAGTAGTGCCAAAACACTAACAAGAATTTAATATTCTGAGTATGTGTTGTCAAATAGTGTTTTGGATTGTGAGTAAATTTTGCTCTTCACATTCACTGGTCGTTTCGTGGAATCCAATAAATAACTCATGGCCAAATAGACATACAAGAGTAATTTTGCCAAGTCAAATACAACGTTACTGTTTTAGTTATGAGGTTCTGGTCGAAAACGTGAATCCTTTGATCACGGAGCTTTGCGCTATGTGGCCGTGCGAGAGAGATATTTGTCTATATGCATGGAACGTCCCACGTTGAACGGCCTGGACCGCTAGGCTCCTAGAAATTACAAAATGGATACGTTTCGTTGTTTATCTATATTGCTTCGTTGTACAAACTTTATAGTCTATTTTAAAATTTTCTTTTTTTAAAATGGTGTTGAGGCTAAGCGCGGCTTTGAGTTCTGCCACTCAACACGCAATGCCTCCAGAATTCGAAAGAAAGTGGGGAACGGAGTGTCTTAACACTAGGTTCCCTTTGCCTACCCTGCCGTGTACGGGATACATCGTGAAGCTGATTTAATTTTGATTTTTTTTAAATAACTTAATTTTTTTTAATGTTGTGTATATTTATTTATTTGTAACTAAAACTAAAATGAATCGATCTTATAAGTTTTACGAAAACGAAAATTAAAATAAAAAAAGTACTTCTTCACAAAACAATAGTTCTACGAACAGTATTGAGCACAGAATTACTAAATTAATTAAAGTGGGTGAACTGAAACAAAAGGACTAATCGCGTGTATTCCACGCATGCTATATTTTTATAGCTTATAGGCATATTAAATTTTATAGCGCTATAAATGAAACTATATTGCAAACACAACAAAACAACGAAACCGAATAAAGTTTGTACTAGTGGTTATGTTTCTCAATTCTGGTGACCACGCTAGATGGATCACAAAAAGGCAAAGAAGACCCATGCCTTATATGAGTTGTTGATTAGCAAAACCTAATTTCGACCTTTTAAAGACTTCATCAAAAAAAATAAACTTTAAATTAGGTATGTATATGTTACCGGCAATCTGTGTAATTCACGTATTCTATACAATATCTCGGCAATGTACAGAATACCCCCAGATATTCAGCGAATGTTATAAATATTACATACTTTACCTTGGTAACGAATACAATTCCTGTGAATCGAATCGAGAGTATCTACTTGCTGATCCACTGGCAATGTATAAAATAAATAGGTCTTAATATAGACCATACTATATTCGCGCTACAGATTTAGCGGTTTTTAAGTGCAAGCTAGGACTTAATTTTAAACTTAAAAATAAATAACCTAACCTAACTTGTACTTAAAATCTAGTAAATTTAAAGTTGCCGTGGCGTTAGTACATATTATGTATGTAAGCACCAATAAAAATGTGCATGAAATACACTAAACAAGTCGCAACACGTTTTTTGCCTGCCTATCATTCTTGCCTTCATTCTTGCTCTCGACATCAATAAAGCACGGCGTTGTGTTCCGCCTCATAATGATGGATTGTGAGGAATGAAATAAATAAAATCTAGATGCTATTACATGTTATATGAGATTGAAATGCACGTTCACACATACACGTGTATTTATAACATATAGATGAAACCTCTAAATGATGATAGAATTTACTCGCAATGGTATTCGTATTTGAAATAAGATGCCTTCTTCACTCTCGTATTATTCATCTTGTCAATATAATATTATTTATTCACGCTGACATCTTAAGTGGTTCTTGTGTATTAGAGTGTTCAAATATCAATCGTAGATGAACAGCCAATACATATTACTATCAAACTACTATGAACACTCGGAAACATTGTGTTTTCTCAAGAATCATATCTTGTGACTCGTGAGATACACAAATTATATTACTGAACAATACGCTTATACTGCTATTTATAGATAGAAATTCAGTATTTATAACAATGGTAGGTATTGTTGTATACAGGTGGTTGGTAAATCGATAGACAAATTAATACAGGAGATAGAGGCGACCAGTTCCGACCATTTTTGTCCCATATAGCGTAGTCTAAAAAAATATATTTTGCGCGTCCTTCCACCTATTGATATTTTTGTAGTCTCTCATGTACATATGTCCAGGTAGTTCCAGAGCTTAGTACAAGCGTCAGTCTCAAATAATTGTAAATCACTCAGTATGTATCTAAATGTAACCTTATTTTTATATATACATAGTGTTGATAAATAAAATTTAATATTATTATCTCTCTCTACCACCTGCATCAGTTTATTTACCGATCTACTAATCATCCTGTATAGTACAAAAATTGTATTAACTGTATTAGTTTTAATTTACAGTAATTAAACAGAAAAAAATTAAATTAAATAAAAAATAATTAAAATATAAATTACACAAATACACTCTAATGAAATCTGAACTACAACATAGTAACTTCCAAACCCCAAGCCCACGGGACGCAAATTTCAATGCACGAAACACGTGCTCACAAACTCAGCCAGCGTTCAATGAATCTTTAGTCAAGATTCCACGCTAAGACGGAGCACTCCTCAATTATTCAGGCATACACTCGCTAACTGCCCGGATCTTTTCATAAGGGACAAAAGCAGATTTAGGTCGCGGTAACAACGGAAAGATTGCAAAGGACGTACGTTACGTGTAGGTAAGGATATGAGTAAAGCTTTTAATATTAAGCGGCGGGAACGAGGTCGGGCCAACTTTATTACGCGATACCTTCACATGCAAACTGAACATGTTTATACTTTATAAATAGCACTGACGTCACGGTATGCCTGCCCAATTTTATGAAGTAGGGCCATGGAAAATATATTCGTTTAATTTTCCTGATAATATCTATATAGGCTAAATTTACTGTAGACTTGGCTTATAAAATATACATAAGTATTATGTTTTTTTTCATGATCGTAGAAATAATAGTTTTAAATTTATTCTGGTGTCAAGGCAAAACGCGGCGTTAAGTTCTGCCACTCAACACGCAATGCCTCCAGAATTGGCGGAAAGAGGGGAATGGAGTGTCTTAACATAGCGTGAAGCTGATATATTATTTATAACTTTACAATGTTTTACTTAAATTTTACATTTATACGACTAGTTTTATTTTTAGGTGTGTATGTAATATTAGGTTAAGATACATATTATTGTTATTAATAATATATTAGCTTATAATAATATGTATCTAAACTAAACCTATAATATGATAAAAAAAAACGAAATATTCAAAATATTCAGCTTTAGAAATGTATTTTAGAGATACCAAGATTTATCATGCAAAAAGAGCATCTAAGCCTTTACCGTCTTACCGAAAATTTTAAATAAGACCAAAATGTTTACAGATGCTGTCTCTCACAGGATGGACGACCGGTATTAAGGAGGTAGATAAGAGTTGGAGGTTTAAGCCGCCTGTAGTGTAGCCCGAGGGAATCATAGTGACATTTTCAAAACAGCTGTCCAAGTTACCTACAAATCCCGTGCTTACAACGGATTTCTCTGAATATTTGCAAAATTTATGACAATAACCCAAAAACTATTATTTTACTTTTTAGTGCTTAGTAATGGAATGTTTAAGTATAAAGCAATCTTTATTGAGTATTAATTTTTGCTTAAAAACACAATAAAAAAATTTCAATTATTAATATTCGCTAATTGTATATGTATATATAATTATTTTGCACAAATTTATTTCATAAGCAATATACCTATACGTAATACGTCAGGGGTCTACCAACCGAAAGGTGTTCATACAAATTAAGTTGAAATCTTGTTGGCACCACCATCTGTTATACAAAAGGGATCCCTCTCAAATTCTTTTATCCCACGGCACGATAAATGTACGTTTTTTTATAGTTCGGGATAGTAATCTAGTTCAGGTGTGCTCACGAAAATCCTTGCGTTGAGGTCGATACGTTTCCCAATTTTATTGCAAATTGAGACGTACTATTTTTGTGATATATTTTTCTAACCCTAATATAAAATAACGGCATCTAAGCTTTAAAGTATTTGGTATCCAATTTTCCAAGATTCTACTATAGATAGATCCGATAGCTGGCTGAAATAGAGATGCGGTGATGGAAAGCATTACCTTACTTACGATCTCATGCGAACTAAGAATTGGGAACAAACGTATACTAGATACATACATATCTATAACAAAATTTAATCTATAACTTAACAATTAATTAAAGTATAATAAACATTAATTAAATGTATTAAAAATATTAACGGCAGTAGTGTTGAACCTTACATTAATAAAAAATCTACTTATACTTTCCATCGCTTGGTGTAATAAAAATTAAAGCAAAAATTCTACAAAATGAAGATTCTTAACGACAATGCCAACTCTTTCGTAAAGGCCGCGCGTCCGTATCATAATGAATCTGGAATTTTACAGGGGTTGCTTCCTTTTGGCTGATATCGTGGGAACGGAACGGCAAGGTGAGCTTGCATTTTGCCTTTATTCACCATCTGCCGGCGCCAGACAGTGCAATTGCATAATTTTGGTGCTTCCTTGTAAAGGAGCAAAAAGTCTCATTACAATGGTAGGGAGGATTGCTTCACTATGAAAGTATTAGTGGTGTTTTTATGTTCTACTTTCTATGTTTTATTTTTTTAAAATGCTTTTATGGATTTCATTTGTTCGTGAGTATTTTTCCCGACTGCTAAGGAAGAGTTATGTTTTTGCACGTATCTTGTATGTATATATGTAACATTCTTTATTACCTCATATCTCCAGAAGCGCTAAACGGATTTATATAATTGAAGTATCGTTAGATTCGTCTTAGCAGCCCAAGTGTTCTTAGATAGGTGACGTTAAAAAAAATTATCTTAGCGGCTGTGGGACGTCATTGATATGACGTCCCACAACCGTGTAAAAAAAATTTGTTCTGAATACCATAATATATGTATCAAATTCAAGAGCTCAATACGAGGTACAATTTCAAATAGGTGTTAATTATGATTATCATTACTATTATGAATGCTATGAAAAAAGTGAAAAATAAAAAATATATTTATAAAAACAATAATCCCGACTGCATTAAACTAAAAAGAAAATAAACACGTCCAATAGTTTATTAGGATTTACAGTCGGGATATATAAGTAATTATTCAATCAATTAAATCTTTACCAGGAGCCCCGCATAATTTAAAGAGGTCCCAACTGAGGATTCAACGAAAACTGAAAAGCGGGGTGTCTAAACACTAGGCTCTCTCTGCCTACCCTAAACAATACCCTCGCAGAGTATACGATGTTCTTGTACATTGGATTATAATAAAAAAACGTGCAAATAATTAAAAAATCAAAATATATAGGAAATTAAACTATATCTCGTAGATATGATATGATATGTAGAGGCCGGTCGTGGCGCAGCGGCACGAGGTGTGACTGCAAAACCGACTGGTTGTGGGTTCGATCCCCACTCGAGGAGATGAAATATTTACTTAAATTTATATTTCCATTTCTTCGCTCTGGTATC
>DWQW01004108.1:0-20690 GCA_018249695.1 Heliconius erato demophoon | reverse complement strand
TAAATGTATTATTGTACCTTTCTAATGGCTCTTCGCCTCTTTCAGCCTCCCTTTTTTCAACTGAAAATAATATAATTTGATTAAAATTTTATTCACATCGCAAAATAAAAGTTAATTATTATTTATAAACAGCAAACAAAAAATCCTTACTGCTTGCACAGTATGCAACTGTTAGAAACAGAATAAATATAAATAATTTAGACATAGTAAAAATTGTTTAAGCTCCTAACTGAGTGCAAATACTTATTGTGCATGTATGCATTCGTTTGAAAATTTTCTGCTAATTTATATGAGACATAATGACTACAACCTTGAGCTTCCTATTGATATGTAAATAACATTTTTTAAAGCCTTAAAATATATTATCACTCCTTTTTCATGACGGAGTGTCTAAATTACTTTTTAAATTGTAAGTAATTAACTTTGAAATTTTGCTTTAATTTTCCTTATTGTGTTGCTCTAAAAACTCAAATTTGAACAAAAGATATGCAAGGTCAGTGGGGCGATATATTACATTGCCTACAAACATTGTTTTGGACAAATCATATTTTTTTTCTTACAATATAAATAAATATATGTAATAATTAATTATTTACCAAAACTTATTATTATTGAAAATTTCTAAGTGTAAGTAAGTAAGTGTATCAATCCCAACACTATCTACTAGAACCCGTCGGAAATATGTTTCAATTACATAAAAAGCCAGCCAGAGGATCGGTTAGCGCCTCTTTAGGATTTTTTTTTCGAGTTATTTATTTATTAAATTTACACAAACGTCACGCTGTATCCCGCACACACAGAAAAAACCGTTCCTATTTCTTAAGATTTTTCTGTCACTTGCTGATTATAATGTCGTAATGTCGTCTCTGCGTTGCTTATCATTCATTCAATTAATGATGAAAAAGTTTCATAACATTATAATAAAGTTTTAAAACATAATAATTCAATTAATTTAATTATATTTACTAGGTATTTAGTAAATTTTATTACAACTACTTGTTAATAGCAATAAGTAGCGTTTATATTAGTCAATGTTCAAGGGTTGATTCATCTTAACAACATATATAGATATTAGCTAGTGAGAACCAAGTATTTACAGTCTGAGCAACCCTCATATTCAAGATTTTGCTATAATTAAAATTCAGGTTAAATCGTATTTTTTATATTGGTTGTTTGCCTTGACTGTGTGGCAAAAATAACGGATGTTTACCTTACAAATCATTTTCTGGAATGTAGAGCGCCCTACCTTCAGGATATCATATATATTTCTTCTCTTATATAAAAGAACTATGACATCTTATCAACTAAATTTCCAAGAAATTTACAGCAGAAAGGTTTCTTTGTGGTATAAACAATTATATAATAGTAAAAATTGATAACACATAATCCAAGTCATTGCCATTGCCATGTAAAAAGGAACAGATTTTTTTTTCATTTATCTATACAACATTGGTGTTAGGCCAGTCGTGACGCAGAGGCACGACTGACCCGGCAAGCAGGGGGTTGACTGTAAACACGACTGGTTGTGGGTTCGATCCCCACTCAAAGAAATTAAGTATTTATGTAAATTTATATTTCCATTTCTTCGCCCTGGTGTCGAGACCAAGCGCGGTGTTGAGTTACATATATCATATAACACCCAATGCATCCAGAATTAAAAACAAAAAGTAGGAAACAGAGTGTCCTAACTCGCTAGTTTCCCTCTGCCTATCCTGCTGATTTTATTTTATTTTAACATTGTTAATTAAAATAGTTTGTTTTTGGACGGTAATTATTAAATTAATTAACAGGCCCCAAAAATTAGCCTAGGACTCCCACAATCACGGTCCATTCCTGTACGTCTTGTATATATATATTAATAAAAATGTGAGTACTAAGCAATAATGTAAAGAGTGAATAAAAATAACTAAAATAGAATAAAAAAATAAGAAAAATATCCATAGTGCAGGCAGTTTTTAAGATATCTGCATATGTTATTGATTTTTTTGTAATGTATGGGAACAAGTATGGTAAAGAGTGGGAATCGAACCCATAACGATCATGTTTACAGTCAGATCCTTCGCGCCTCAACGACTTAGATAACAAATATATATAGTAAGTAAATCTGATAAGGAAATTAAACAAGTTATATTTAAAATGTCAGTAAATAAAACCAGGGTGTCATAATAATCAAAAATTTAATAAAAAGCAAAAGCATTATAATTAAAAGCAAACATAATTAATTCTAGGGATATATTTAAAAAAAAAGGTAGATAACATTCAACATATTGAAACTAAATATAAGTGATTATTATTAGTTAGTACTAAATGATATTTAAACTGTGTTTGATTCAAAGTAATCAACATTTTCTTTAACATCGCCATTTACATTAGACACTAGGCTACCACCACCTACTGATCTCTTTACACCATTAATGTCTGTAGCCTTGGAGAAAGATGACGATGCAGAACTGACGAAGTTCCCATTTTTAATAGGCTTCATATTTTTTATAGCCTCGGGAGTTATTGGCATTGGTATTGGTAATGGCTGCAATATTGGCACCTGAAATATAAATATATCGTTTACTAAAAATTCACATTATCGTCATCCATATTATTTTAGTTTCACGCTGTATCCTGTGTACAATACAGATAGACAGAGAGAACCTAGTGTTAAGATACTCCGTTCCACGTTTCCTTCCGAGTACTGGAGATAAAGTATGTTGAATGGTGGAACTCAACACCGCTTAATCTTCTTACCGAAGCGAGGATATGAAAATATTTCACTTATCGATCGATCTTCGAGCGGGAATCGAACCCACAATAACATAAAATAAAGTAATAATTTACTTATTTTTTTCTACAAGTATTTTGAAAATATTAAAATTTAATAGACTCTACAATACCTGTTTTGGTATGATTACGTGTGGATTCTGTAAGAAATATTTAATATTAATTAAATCAAAATTAAAAAATATGCCATATTTAATTAAGATTTTTCTTGTATAAATAAAAAATGATAAGAAATCAAAGTTTTATGATTATTATTTAAGAAATAACGTTATAAGAACAGTAAAGTAAAAAATGTGCTCATAAAAAAATATTATATTATTTCAGAACATTCAGAAGTAAATAAGTAATAAAATATATTATTAAATATATGTAAACATATTAGAAGCAACAGGGTAAATGGATCCATAATCATATCAGATAGATGACCCAAAGCGTGCCAATTCAAATTTGCATTAAGTGATATCCATTTCATGAAAGGTGCATGGACCATGTACTGTGCAGTAAACTAAATTAAACATTAATATTTACCTATAGATAGTATTACCACCAGTAGTTTGCAGTTTAACGCTTATTATACCTACTATATATAAAATATAACTTTTAATATTATTTATGTAATAATTGATATTGCTGTATGGCCTCTATGGATTACTTACGGGTCTGAAACAAGAAAAAATGTTATTATTATATGAATACACCACGAATATACAAACAGTTAAACAATATTAATGTATTTTTGAACTATTTCTTACACACTTTCTTATAAAACTTGCTTTACATAACTTAGTGAGGCATATTTAATAACAAATGTGATTTTACATAAAAAATATGTAAAAGATTGTTTAAGATAGAATTTGAATTATTTGTTAATGGAATTTTATTTCACTTTATATTAACAAATTTCGGTACGTACCTAATATTTGGTGGGTTATCTCCATCTGAAAAATTTACAAAAAATAAATAATTTTATTTACATCTTTTGTTAAGACCTTGAAGTTTTCATAATTAAAATTTTATTTTATGACAAAATGAAGAATGAGGAAAATTTTTACTATAGCGAGTGTATTTAACAGATGTTATCTTAAAATATGTCTTACTTACAAAATTATATAAAGGTATAATAATACCTTAAATTATTTTTTTAATGAATATAAAAAATTATATTCTGTAAAAAGTTACAACTTAACCTACTATAAGACTAGGTACTCTATAGTATATTGAAGTGCCTTTTAGGATATATTATAATTTTAAAGCGTTCACTTATAAATGTTACCAAAGTTATATAAATATGAATATATTATACAACTTTGTTAACATATATAAATCAGCTTCACGCTGTATCCCGCGCACAGCAGGGTAGGCAGAGGGAACCTAGTTAAGACACTCTGTTCCCCACTTTCTGCCGAATTCTGGAGGCATTGCGTGTTTAGAGGCAGAACTCAACGCCGCGCTTTGCCTCCACACCAGAGCGAAGAAATGGAAATATACATTTTAAGTAAATATTTCATCTCCTCGACTGGGGATCGAACCCACAACCAGTCGCTTTTACAGTCACACCTCGTGCCGCTGCGCCACGACTAGCCTCACAGTCGCAGTCACAGTTAACATATATAGTAGAGTCAAATCAAAAGTAACAATAACTAAAATTTTCCTTCTCCTTTCTCCTATCAGGAGAACCTATCAGGGCAGGCCAGGGCTTGTTAAGTGGCGGAAATCAACGCCACGCTTTGTCTTGTCACCAAAAAATGAAAATAACTCATCGCCTCGAGTAAAATTTTCCTAATGTGAATGAAACGTTAATTATCATATATGTATATTATGTAATTGTTGTTTACTTACACACAAACTCCTTAACCACACCATCGTTATTAGTAACAATAGTAGTGCCACCAGTTTGAATAACTTTCCCGTCTTTATCTACAGTGGATGAACTTGAAGAACTAACAGATATTCCATTAAAGTTTTTGCCTTTATGCTTGGCAATGTCTTCAGGGGATGGAATGACTATAGGTGGTATGGTGGGGAAAGGGGGGAAAGTAGGGAAAGTCAGATGTGGGAACGGTCGAAAAGTTGGAAAAGGTGGGAATGTCAGGTGATGAAACTGTAAACAAAAAATAATTGAGTCTAACTTTTTTAAAATCTTATTTCACAATGAGAAAAAAAAATATTTAAGAAAACATATAAATATTTGAACATAACGGGATTCGAACACACGCCTCCTGTAAGCAGCTATTAGAGCTGGGACCGTCAGTAGCGTCAAAATTCTTATACGCTTGTTACAATTTATTATGTCGTTAGTATTAACAAAATTTTTACATTTTTTTTACCTTCAAAAAATGTTAAAAACATTTACTTAATAGCAATCTCCCTTGTCAAGTGATGAGTTTTAGCAATAATTTTTGGGTAGTAAACAAACACGAATTCCCCTACAGCAGTGGTTCCCAACCAGTGGTCCGCGGACCACCAGTGGTCCGCAGAAGCCTAAAAATGGTCCGCGAACGATTTTAATTTTATGACTGAGGATGGTAAGACGAAGTTTCTATTTAATTATTACAGTTATTTTTTACTATACCTACATGCAGTGGTCCCTGCTACCAAGAATGATATAAAAGTGGTCCTTGATCAAGAAAAGGTTGGGAACCCCTGCCCTACAGAGACGCTAGCAACAAATAAGCCTTAACAAGCGTATGAGAATTTCGACAAGGCTTGATAAGAACGTATGGCGTATTGGTCAGGGTATTTAAAGAGCTTTCAATGAGACGCAGGTTCGATTAGTATAAATTGTTATTATACGTTTTCTTATACATTTTTTTATATTAATACTAACTACATTTTTATATAGTTTCAAGTTATGCTTTACTTAAAACAATATGAGGTATTTTTCTTTCCTAAATATGGAATAACACTTTAAAAATGATAAAAACAATATGAAATCTTATTTTTTTTAATATCAATGCACAATATAATAATTTAATAGTATTATATTTTATTTTTAATACTAATAACAAATATAAACCAATTTGAAAACATACCTTGAATTCATGTCTTCTGAAAAATAATAAAAATATACATTAGGGAAACGTTACATTTCACGATTTTTATTTTTATTGCTTTAGTTGTATTTTAAATATTACTATGTAACCAATATTATACCTCTCTCTCTTAAGAATATTAAAATCTGTAAACTATTACCATTTTGAGGTCTTGTACAATATTGACAATATGTTTCAAAACGATGATTTTATTATTTTTTTTTATCCAACAGCGGGATAGACAATGAGAACTAAGTGTCCGGACACTCCATTCCGCACTTTACGCCCGAATTTTACGTATTGAGCCCGTTATAATGCAGGGGCTCAAACGTGTAACTGTTAACGCGACGGTTGTAGATTTGATTCCCACTCGGTGGAATCAATTTCAGGTTTGTAGATGAAAGGGATGCATGACTTATAAAAGTTATTTAAATTTGCGAGCATATGCAATCATTTTGTATGAAATAAACTACAAACATCTGTTCTATACAAAATCCAAAAATAAATTGTATAAATATTCGTTGAAAAACATTACATAAATGCTGATGTGAATGTGTTGATTTAGAACAGTGATTCTCAACCAGTGTGCCGCGGCACTTTTGTGTGCCGCCAAATTTTGCAAATATATAACAATGTTAATATTATTAAATTATATAATTTAAAAAATATTTATTTTTACATGAATATATATTTAAATCCACAAAAAAAATATTATTTGCTTTGCAACGCGTTTTTTCTTAGTGCATGCGTGTGTTGTAGTAAGTAAATATTTTTTTTCTTTCTTTGTGTGCCGCCAAATTTTGAAATCGTTAAATATGTGCCGCAACAAAAAAAGGTTGAGAATCACTGATTTAGAAGCTTGAATTTTAGCTTGAATTTTTTTTTTACTCCACGGGACCGTAAACCTGAATATTTGATATAAATTTCAGCTTGATATCTCCACGCGATCTCGAGATAAATGGTCTTAATGGAGTTAGACGGACAGACGGACAAAAAAGTGATCTTATATGGGTTCTCGTTTGAGGTACGAAACTCTAAAAATATATTATAATATATATACTTACTTTCCAAAATCATCGTTGTTTTGCCATACGAAAGCAGCTGAAAGAAAAAAACAATTTTAAACAAATGACGTCACATTATGTATAGCATAAAGGTCATTTTAAAATACACTCCTATATATTAAATAGATCACATGAACAATAGTTATTAATTATGTTATTTGCGTATAATGACGCAATAACATAAGAAAGTTGAAATAATAATATTTTTAATGTGTTTCGGGTACAGTTTGATATTTAAGATAAATGGAAATATAGTTTTTTTTATTTGAATTACTTACTATGTGAGGCCAGTTGTGGCGCAGGGCACGAAGTGTGACTGGAAAACTGACTGGTTGTGGGTTCGATCCCCATTCGAGGAGATGATATATTTACTTAAATTTATATTTCCACTTCTTCGCTCTGGTGTCGAGTCTAAGCGCGGCGTTGAGTTCTGCTACTCCACACGCAATGCCTCTACAATTCGGCAGAAAGTGGGGAACGGGGTGTCTTAACACTAGGTTCCCTCTGCCTACCCTGCAGTGTGCGGGATACAGCGTGAAGCTGATTTTTTTTCTGATTTTTTACTATGTAAACGGAAACATTCACTTCAACACTTCTAGGTTTATTAGTAAAATAGGAACAATAACCGAACGAACGAATTTTTCATAATATCTACAAAATAAATGCTTGATTTTGTAATATATTTTTTTCATAAAAAACACACAAAACACTTACCGTTGACTGAAGCAGCTATAAAAGCTGTAAAAATTAAAATCGTGTACGCCATTATCCGATACTGATAACTCAACTCCGCTCAAACTCAACTGTTGGAAATGTACTGAAAAATCGTGCAATTTAATGCTCATTTAAATATTATTCATATGTTTTAAAACAACTGCACAAACAGTGCGACGAATAGGCGTTCTCAGAAACTTTAAAAATATCCAAAATGTATTATTAAGCAACAATGATGTTATGACGAATCTGTGTTCGTCGGACAAAGTAAGTCTTTTGTAGCTAAAATTGCAAAAATGTTGTTTTGGTATGGAGAAAATAAGTTCTTCTAGAATTTTCCACGTAAATAAAACAAATTGTTTTTTTTTTTAGATATTGCTGTCTTATAAACATAAATTATTCTACTTGCACTTCGCATATTATAGTGACTTATTTAACACTATTGCAAATTAGAATTGTGTAACTTAACAACATTTTTAACATCATTACAAACCTTTTTGGTTTTTTAGATGTTATAAGTATTGTTGTTCTTGTATTATTTTTAAATGAGGAAAACCTAGGTCTTTAATTGCATAATAGTTTCACACTCATATCAACTGTCTGAATAATATAAATAAAATGCATTAATACAATTTATTATAATAACATTATATCAACAGTTTTCTTATTGAAATCTCACTTTTTTTGTTTAGTTATATAAATCAAAAACACGTCTATACTTTGCTTCTACACCCAGAATGTTGAATGATTGGGTAATCAGACTACCTACTACCTACTTTTTATGAACCCTAATCTAAATAAATTTTTATGTTAAGGAAAGTTTTCCAAAATACAATAGTGCAAAATGTGAACTTAAATCGGTCACGCACGGTACTTCTGAGATTAGCGTGAACAAACGAACAGACAAACCGACCGAGTACTATAAGATTATGGTTAGATGTCGTCAATAACATTTTTTTTTATATTCTTTTTTGTGCAGAGACCGATGAGTTATGATGTATACTTTTTTTTTCAAAATAATTGAATATCCTTATTGGAACTACGAAAATCCAACCGTTTGTGATGATTATAATGAAAAATTTCACATTACAAATCTTAAATGCGCTACAAGCATAAATTATATATTAAAATAGGAACGTAATTCAGTGTATAAAGTAAATAATTCAGTAGTTTTAGCGAGCGAAGCCGCGAGCAGCGTCGCAGGCGCTATTAAATAAATAAAATTGCGACGAAACGTATAGGAAAAATACCGACCGACGCTCTGTTTTGAGCCGAAAAACGTCACCTATGGTTGGGTGCCAACTCCACAAACATAAAATCTAACTTTTTTGTAACTTGATTGCAGGCTATTGTATTTTTAATTTATTCTATAATACTGATAAATGATCTGACCAATGAGTTCTCCATTGAGCTCATACTACTACTGTAAATTTTAATTTAAAATATACATTTCCATAGATTTTTATTTCTAAAATTTGTTCCCTTTAAGAAAATTATTAATTTTCTTTTACTCAGGTTTCCTACCGTGAAGCATTTTAGCCATTTTGCCGTATCACAATAAATATAATGAACGTACAAACTTGTATATAATAATGTTATGGTATGATAAAAGTTATAATAAAACAGCATATTTATATGTTAATTACCATGATCAATTATTCAATCTAGGAATTATATCTCTATTATGATTATTCAATGAACGTTTGCAATTAAGCCCTTCACGTACTCCATGAGGAAGGGTGATTATATCAAAGCATAAATTATATATATATATGTGTCACTAACATTTCTTATTATTGCTCTACCTTGTAAGGAACACTACTATAGTGCCTACGACGTATGAATGAAATTATAAAAGTAACTTAACTAACTTAACTTAGCTTCACGCTTTATCCCTTGCGGGGTAGTCAGAGAGAACGGAGCGCCAAACGCTACGGTCTCTACATACCTCTTTCGCCTCGTCCACTGTCATCAACCTCTAATTAAATTATAAAAGTATTATATTAATATAATATTGCGTCATTATTACAATAACGTAAACCATAACATGTAGGTACAAAGGTGTTCTTTTTAATATATTTAGATATCTGAAAGATACATTTAAAAAAAAGCAACTATAATTATTAAAAAAAAGAGCATTAAGCAATTCCAATAACTGAACAAAACAAGATCAAAAATTTTAGTAAGCAAACCCGATAAATTTACTACTACGAATTACACATACATATATTACAATTAATTATTATTTAACAGTGTTAAATTACTTCGTTCTCTATGTTCATCGTGAACCAAACCTATAACCATCACGTTGATAGCCCATTGTGCTGTAACGTATCGATGGCCTATTTAGTTTTAATATTTACTTAAATATTTTAATTTTACACGGAATGTCTCTGAAATGACGTATCGTATACATGGCGCAAGAGATGTGTTAAAAGAAAATTATAAGACAATAATGAATAGCTGTTTAGAGACAGAGACATATGTTACACCTGTTGTTGACGTGTGGTGTTGTGAGCATTCATATATGTATGTCTAGTTTGTCGACCGTGACACGAGACGTGCGACCCCGGGCTGTGACTTGGTTTTAATATAATAGGGCTGGCCATAAGACAATTTTTTGTATAAAAAATAATATTTAATAAACTTTGCAATTTACGTGGATATTATTTTTTCTATTATTTTTTTATTTATACAATTAACTTTCTAGAAAATATAAGCTGACGAATCTTCTTAGCATTTTAAAATATCAAAATAAAAAATATACACTATGTAACTTTTTATTACCCGTTTTATTCAATTACATAAATTATTCACATTTGTAAAGGCTTTAAATTTACATCGACTTTTGATGAGACGTTATCATGAATACAATAAAATTCAAGTAAACTGCTAATCTTTAATAAAACTATGAATATAAAAATTCCTATAAAAGTTCTGAGAAGCACACCTGCGTCATGTTGAAACCGTTAGTCTAACATCCTGTTACTTTTGAAGTAAAAAATTCAATACCTCACATTTTATAATTTAACAATATCTAATTATAAAATATAGTTTATAAAATATAAAATGTGATGTATTGAATCTTTTACTTTAAAAATTATATATAGCTAAAATTAAGATTATACTTATTAGTTTCTAAATTTACAATGCAGAAACATAATGTTATGAAGTTGGTGGGTTCACAACTAATACATTTTGTTAATATTAACATGAATAAACCTCTAATTTAAACACATGCTTTGGATATCATTGAAGCCCACAAATTGTCATAGATACAATATTGTGTTGTATTACAGATTTCGCAAACACATTTGCGATTTATGGATATTTTTATAGTAGTTTAAGTAGAGGAAACGTAACGTAAAGACACTCTGTTCTTTACTCTCCGCTCAATATTCCAAAGCGCGTGGAATTACAGTCAGACTTTGTGCTGCTGCGGTTCCAAGCTATCTAAATACATACCATTTATAAATTAACATTTGAGTTATTTATTAATTCATAATATGTTGAAACTTCCGAATGAGTGTTTAAGAATGAGTGCTTGGACGGATGCTCTACAATTATACTTACGTTAAGTATATTTTAAGGTAAAAAAAATCTCAAAATTAAGAAAGTATTCATAATTTTTATCTTATGCTTGTTCTGAATATACGTTTTTACATTTGCCACCTTTAAAAACATAATTTAAATCACTGTGACAACCCTATCATTTTTTGGTAATACGTCCACTTGACATAGCAAGATTGTGGCCGCAATTAGAGAAGATTTATATTAGCAATACTTTCATTAAGCATACCTAATACATTCTAAAGATAAAGTAATTTTCGATAACATTTAAAAGATTCTATACATTTAATAAAAAACTCGTATGTTGTTAGATATTTATATAATTAAGCTTTTAAAATTGTTCCAATTAATCTTTCAGAAGAAAAGTATTATCTTTATCTTTATTATCCTCTCTAAGGTCAACGGGCACAGACGAGTTCGATTCCCCATCGGGGGAAATAAATATTTAATATTATCATTTTCTCACTCTGGTAAAAAGGCTTGGACACTCAAAATGCAATGTCTTGAGATTCGGCGGAAAGTGGCAAACGTCTTAACACTAGATTCCGAGGTTTCCACTGCCTACCCTGTTGTGTGTGGAATACAACGTGAAGCTAAAAACGATATCATGTTATCCAATTCTCTATAGTTACTTGGTTTAGTTAGACAAAGGTAAACTACGCCCATAGGCGGCTAATTCTACCAAAATTGTTCAACCACACAGGAGTGATATGTTAAGAATAAATATTAGTTGAATAAATAAACTTCAATGACCAATTTGTTACTCATAGTAAAATTACGCAACACGTCCTCGAGTCCACGTCTACAGATCAAGGAATGTCATATTTTCTTACACAAAAATATGCGTAAAGTAACGAATTTGCCGTCATATTTGAAATATTAATATTATTTTTAAATATCTAAAATATGTGTCTATAATATTGAGGCCGGTCGTGGCGCAGGGGCACAGAGAGTGACTGTAAAGCGGGGAACGGTGAACATTAGGTTCCCTCTGCTTACCCTGCTGTGTGCGACATACAGCGTGAACCTGATTTATTTCAAATCTGTGGGAGAACATTTTATAACTTGTTACTAAAGCCAAGTGATATTAAAGAGGCCAAAGTAACTCTGCATGTCTCTCTGCTAAGCGTTCATGCTTAAATTATTGAAGAATTTTAATTAAATTTAGTACAGATATAAAATTTAAGAAAGTACATGGAGTAACTTTTATAGCGAAAAAAGGGCTGAAAGAGTTGGAAATAAGGAGTGAAAGTTTGACTTCGTGCGCGATAGATCAAAGTGTATAAGGAATTCAAAATATTCAATTGTACATCTTTAAATGATATACAAATAAAACCTAGATGGTATTTCCTAAGGAAAACCATTTTCATCCCTTTAAAAAAATATAGAATTATTCACGAAACTATATTAAATATATATATTATACATTTACCTTTTTATTTTCAAAACAAATTGTTATAGAAGATGTAAGTAACAAAATCATAAGGTATGTAACAAACGGTATTAATTTTTTTCACATAAGACGTCGTTATAAGTGCGCTAAAAATATAGAATACGAGAAAATTCGACACCACGCGTGCGGGCTGCTATTGTATAGTACAAATATAGTAATTATAGTCTTAGCTCACTTCTTTCTTCAATACCAACCATATATTTACAATATTTCAAACAAACTTGTCTTAAACACTTACGCAAACTAGACCAGTTGATTTACACCACATTATTATGATGAAATTATATTTAAAAAAAATGCTTGAAACATAACACCGATAAAGTTAAATCATATTCTACCGAATTCGACCTTCTTTCAAAGTATCGAATTTAAATAAAGGTGTCACTGAGTCACGTCACTTAGGTATATACCTACTACTTGTAGGTAGGTAGGTATTACTTAATAGTAAATCTGTAGATACCAAATTCGGTACACGGATGCGGGGTCCATTTGGAATGCAGTGGCAGAATGACGCATTGCTTATTTAGAAATATTATATCCTGCAAGTAGTTCAATGTCCTTTAAAGATATTTTGTTGAAACATAAAATTATATATAAGAGGCCGGTCGTGGCGCAGGGGCACAAAGTGTGACTATAAAATCCACTGGTTGTGGGTTCGATGGCCCGACTCGAGGAAATCATATATTTATTTACATTTCTATTTTCATTTCTTTACTCTGGTGTGGAGGCAAAGCGCGGCGTTGAGTTTCGCTACTTAACACGCGATTCCTCTAGAACCCGGCGGAAAATGGTGAACGGAGTGTCTTAATACTAAGTTCCCTCTGCTTGATCTGCTGATTTAACTTATTTAATTTTATAAAATAATATATGTAATATGAAGTATATGTACTTATATGATTTTAATAATGTTAGCCGTCATGTATTATGAACTTTGACAGTTTTAGAAAAAAAAACATAAAACAAAAAAAACCATTATGTTAATATACTTAATTTTAAAATTGCAATTTTATCCTTTAAGTATAGAAATCATTTAATTGAAAAGTACTAAATCACAGATATAAAGTAATGAAGTTCGTCATTAGTTCTTTATGCCGTTATTTTTGGCATCTGGCGTCATGATGAAATTTTTGCTGTTCAAATTTATTTTACATATTTATCCATCTTTGTAAAATAAAATATGGAGAGGCAAAATACGAAGTAGCGTTTCGGCTACGTAAATATTTATTAGTTATTGTATGTTGAATTCGCATAGTAGTGACGATTTTTTTTCTACTTTATTAGGTAATACTTCTTGTCTAGTTTTATTAAAGTATATGTCTTGTTCAATGACAAACAGAAAAGATAAAACAAAATAAAAAATATATATAAATATTTGATTGAACATATTAATGTGTGCAGGCTATGAAGTGGAGACACAAATTTATTATGTGTTAGATAAAAATATATTGTATAGAAATATTAAAATACTAAAACTTGAATATATCCAGTTACAAGCGATTATTAAAATTCATGTCGTTCTCGAAACCAGTTTTAAAATCTTTTAAATATATTTTATCAATTTTTAAGTATTAATGGGTGACCTATTTAAATTTGACAAATCGAATATTTTAAAATGTCTTCGAATCTTTTGCTTACAAAAGTGGCTTTTTATATATATTTTATAAAAAATTAGCTCATGTGACACGCTACTCTATTATAAAATATGTAAATATTTGATATAACCCGTAGTGGGGAGGTGTTAAATGTCTTAGTAAAAATATATTTGGTATGTTTGAAAACGTGGCTTGACTGCATAGATCTCTAAGTAGGCCGCTTGGATTTCCCAATACCATTGAGTTTACCATTTTCCGCTAATCTAAACGTGAACAATAAGACAGTTAACCACTTAAGGATATCGTTTACGGCTATACGAGTATACATCTCGGATCGTCGTAGAGGGGGTATTGCATTGGACAGGACGTCGGAGCAGGCGTAGCGCAGTGGGTTTTCTGAAGGCTGTGGCATGGGCCGCATGCCAACACCGCTGGTGACCTCGTACGACCCTATTAATATAGCGAACATCGATAATTTGAATTTAGTAAAGAACAAACACAAACATGAAGTTCATCTGTACTTGCGTCTGTCTCGTGTTTACTGCTGGGCTCGCAAACACTGCCCCCACCAAGGGATTTGTCTTCCCGGATGAGAGAAGACAATATAAGAAATTAGAACCCGTAATCACCCCACCGGTGCTCCCTGTTTTGGAACATTTAGAGCGAGATCCTAGTACTCTGCTTCCTGGAGAACGTGGAAAAAGTGTAAATAAAGTGAATCCGAGGTTTGGTTTTGGTGGCGGTTTCAACGTGAAGCCAACCGGGAATGGTGGGCTCTCCGCGAGTGTGAGCAGTAGTGCTAGTGGTGCCGGAGTAAGTCATTCAGCGTCTCAGTCGTTTTCCTTTGGATTCAATGAAGGATTTAGTGCTTCCCATTCGGCGAGTCAAGCGTCTTCTTTCAATGGTTTCGGAAGGTAGATAAGTGTATTTATTTATATTTTATGAAATAATTATACGTTCCCAATTAATTAAATATATTAATGAATGTGATACATTAGTAATTATAAAATTGTTATTTTAATTTATATTTAAACCAGCCTTATTTAATATGGAATTTGAAATTTTTAATACACAGATTATAAAATTTAGATATATGAACTTAACAAAAATATAAATCCTTCTATGTTTAAATATTACAGTGGGTTCAGCGGCAGCCAGGCAAGCAGCCAAGCAGCGGCCTTTAGTGGATCCGGCTCATCAGTTTCAGGGGCCGCGTCTTCGGCATCCGCAATTGGAGGGTTCGGTGGCCAAAGCGGAAGTCAAAGTGCTTCCTCTGCTTTTGGCTTTAACTCCCTGAATGCTTTCCAGCCTGATGTAAGTATTTTTTTAGTTATTTTATGTTAACACAAAATGCCTTTCCTTGGTTTTTTTAATAAACATACAATAATTTAACAAATTTAATATTATTAACAACAATTCTATTCCTTCTCAATTCTCAACTCTGGCTATTTTAATAATAATTTCGGTCAAATGATTTTATTAAGTAAGCTTTAGAGATCATTCGTGGCGCAAATGTGTTACTGTAAACGCGACAGGTTGTGAGTTAGATTTCCACTCGAGGAAATGAAATATTTAATATTTTGATGTTTTTCACTGTGGTGTAAATCCAAAGCGCTGCGTTGAGTTCCGCCACTCAACACGTAATGTCGGAATGCCTTCAGAATTCAGCGGAATGGGAAGTGGAGTCATTTAGCATTAGACTCCCTTATATTAGAATTCCCTATTAGAATTTATTAAATTATATTTACTTAATGTTATTTAAAAGGCATTTTTTGTGACGAAGATCACCGGTTTCATTATTATTATTAGCTTTTTTAAGTTTTCTATAATTTAAAAAATAAGAAACAATAATTATTTAGTTATATTATTTTCCAAGACTGTTCCGTAGCTGTATTGACTGATAATTGAACCTTTTGTCGTTATTTCATTTATTATCAATCAAGAATAACCTTAAATAAATGGTTTAAGGGCCCAATGTTATAATACATGGAAACCTCAACGTAGTCTAAACATTACTAACATGTTCCCTTGCTTAAAACTATTACACGATGTCTCAGATTCACGGGTGAAATGGAACGGGAGAACAGAGTGTCTTAACACTAAGTTCTCTGATCGCTCTGCTTAATCTTATACACGTGGGATACAGCGAGGAGCTAATATAAATAAAATTAAAATTAAATTAGCTTCACGCTATATCCCGCACACAGCAGAGTAGGCAGAGGGAACCTAGTGTTAAGACACTCCGTTCCCCACTTTCTGCCGAATTCTGGAGGCATTGCGTGTTGAGTGGCAGAACTCAACGCCGCGCTTAGCCTCGACACCAGAGCGAAGAAATGGAAATATAAATTTAAATAAATATTTCATCTCCTCGAGTGGGGATCGAACCCACAACCAGTCGATTTGCAGTCACACCTCCTGCCGCTGCGCCACGACCGGCTAATATAAGCTTTACTATAAATAAGAAATGTCTTCCTTGATTTAAATTAATTTAGCATAAACTTTTATTGCGGGCCATTGTAACCTATTATCTCACGAAATGTTAAGGCCGTGCTTTCACATCCTGTTGCAACCAGGAAATTTTGGAGTCAAAGTGACATTTATAATCGTTGAATATATTGTTCTATCAGTCGTGGCGGAGTGGCACAAAGTGTGACTATAAATGCGACTGGTTGTAGGTTCGATCTCATTCGAGGAAATAAAATATTTACTTATATTTATTTTTCTGTTTCTTCGCTCTGGTGTCGAGGTAAAGGGCGTCGTTTAGTTTCTCCACTCGACACGCAATACCTCCAGAATGCGGTGGAAAGTGGAGAACGGAGTGTCTTAACATTAAGTTCCTTCTGCCTACCGTGCCGTGTACAGGGGGGATACAGAGGGAAGCTGATTTAATTTTAATTTTTAATGTATATTATGATTTTTACATTTGTTTTATATACATATTTTTATGGGTTTTTTATATCGATATGCCCTATATTGTACTGTAATAATAAACTTGTTTATTTTCAATTACAGGTTTCATTTGGCGATGGCCTCCTTGACGTCCGACATCGTGGCATACCAAACTTTCCTTTTCCTGAATTTATTGGAAAAAACAATGGTGTTGGTGCAGCTGCCTTTAAATCACGAGCTCTAGCTAATGGAGATGACTTTCTAGCATTATTAATATCTAATTAATTAGTATCAAAATGAGAATAATCACTTTAATATAAGTCAATATCGATTTAAAAAAGTCGAATGTTTACTGTAAAACTTTGTAATATAAGAGCATTGCTTAGTTTTACATTTAAATTATTTTTAATTTAGAAGACTATATACAAATCCAAAGAAGAGCGCTTGGGTTATGTACGTATGTATGTATGTATGTATAACCTGTCGTATGTATGTAGTATCAAAGATACATAAATTCAAATCTTGGTGAGTTTACGACTTTTATATAGTTTTCAATAGTAGGCTTAAATAATAAATACTTGATCACAATGCCTCCAATGATCGAATTGGATTATCGAAAGCGAAACCAATCGAAGGAACACAGGTGAATATCCATTGGTAAAATATTTGGATATATGTATCTTTCAGTTAAAATTTCTTCTTACTGTTAATATATACTGTTGAATAGTTAAATTAAAAAAGAGGAACTGAAATGTACGCTCAAGTCAAGTATCATTTGTGCTAGATTTTAATACTCATAATCACAGCTCGAAATGACTGAAAATATTTATTAACGTAACATTATTTTAAAATAGAAATAAAATATAATAAATTAAGTTGTACATTTTTGTGTTTTTTTAATTGTTCTTAAAAACTTATAAAATTGTGTAATAAGTAACGTCAATATTCAACGATTATGTTTATTTCTTATATTTTCTAAGAAATAAACGATTTCTTCCCTAAGAAAAAGTAAAAATACTTCCAAATGTAATTTAAATAAAATATCCAAAGCAAAATATCTATATGAATTAAATTTTTTCTGCTAATCTATTTATTTAAAGCTAATAACTAAAAATATTAACAAATATAATGGCGACGAAGTAATTTTAATTTATTCTACGATACGTTACACTAATTACACATTTTTTCTAAATCTAAATATGTGATAAAAAAAATAAAATAAATATTTTTTCTTAAATCCAAAGCAATTAATATAAACCTACATGAAATACATTTTTTTTGCTAATCTATTTATTTAATGCCAATAATTAAAATTTTTTTACGAACATACCTACTGGCGACAAAGTAATTTTAATTTATTCTTCGATACGATACACTAAAAACATATTTTTTCTAAATGTAAATATGTAATAAAAAATTTAAACTATAAAAATATTAAAATGCAAAATATATGATATGAAGGATAAGAAAATGTTAATTCGCAGTAAGTATTGAACCATGTACTTCTACTTAATAGGGAACAATATTTTCAACACATCGTTCGACTGGGAGCGTGGCGTCTCCTGTAATCCGGCTACACGGAGGTCGGGCTCGGCGGATGGTCTGAGGGCGGGAGTTCCTGTCGTTGCGTGACCCATGTTGACTGGACGTCCACACTAAGCTCGGTGTCAATATGGACTGCCCGGAGGAGTCCGGGGGGTGCAGGTTCATTGAGGAGGGGCGCACCGGGCCAGGGGGGAAACCCAGCAGCCAAAAGTCTCCGCATCGGGCAGTAGTGGGACAGCGACCGGGAGTGGGCGCGCTGTGACAGCCCGACCAATACAACCAGACCCGATCCTTTTTGCTAATATTTTTTTAAATAGATCGCTAAAATCACATTTTACAAGTTAATTGACCACTATTGAAATTATAATATTTTGATTAAATAACTTAACTTTGATTTTTTTATTAACTTACTATTGAAATGAAATGATGACATGTTACTTGAGACGATGATTATAAAACCTTCCTTAAACATTTACATTTCACCAGCGTGGAAGTATTTGTTTTTTTTTATAAATCTTGAAGTGAATTGTTGGGCAAATATCAGGGTTTTACAACAAATTAGATTTTTTGGATACATCAAAGAGTTCAACGGTAGGTCAGCTTGTCGTAAATTTAAATATTATTATTTTTTTTAGTATTATTTTATTTAGAAAAGTCGTGTCGGAGGCGTACAAGCGCGCGACTGGTTATAGGTTCGATTGCAACCCGAGGGAATGAAATAATTAATATTTTCATTTCCTCGCTCTGGTAACGAGTCCGAAGTGCGGCGTTTTGTTCCGCTACTCAACTCGCAATGCCGATCGATTTATACATTAATAACTTTAAAAAAAACCTTAAACTCATTTTCAACTTTTTGAGTGTGTGTATATAAGAGATTTCTAGCTTCTGGTTGAAATTAAATGAAATTTTGTAAATAAACATATGTTTTTTCTTATTATATTGGCAACTTCAAATTTGTCTTCAAATTTGTATGCTTAAATTACGTACGCCTGCTGAAAAAATATTGCAAAAGTAGACGAAGTAAAAATCACTTGTGAAGGAAGTAAAGTAATTCATAGATTTAATGTTATATCCAGGATAATTTATAAAATAATCTATTCTCTTTATAAAATTTACACTAGTCATTTAATATTTAAAAATTTTACCTATTTTTTTGAAATACGAACGCCGTGCTTGTTTTACAAAATCATTAGATATATTTTTAGTTTTAAATTAGTATCCAAAATTTATCAGTCACTTATTTTTTTTAATCTACACTTTTGCATTTATAATATTAGAAGGAATACAATAATAAAGTTTTGACATTAGTGAGACAAAAAATAACCAAAAAGATAATTGCTTTTTACTTTTTAACGTAACAATATAGAATAACGTTTTCTTAATATATTGATTGCATATAATTTATTTCATCCATAAAATATCAGTATTTAGGTATCACTGTCATAGTTATTTAAGTTTAATGGTGTTATTTTTCCTATTATCATAATTCCACATGTGTTCGCTACATTAAACCTGTATCGACAAAAATCTCTTGGATAAAAATATTACATTGAGCCAGTTCCACTTTTTTATTCATAAATAATATGCCTTTATATATTTATATACAGATGTCAGAGGCCAGTCGTGGTACAGCGGCGCAATCATGTGGTTGTAAATGCGACAAAGTATGGGTTTGATTCGCACTCGGGCAAACTATTTATTTTATATTTTCATTTCTTCGCTCTGGCATCGATGCAAAGCGCGGCGTTGAGTCCCACTATTCAATACGCAATACCTCTATTTTTCCGGCGGAAAGTGAGGAGCGGTACTAGTGTATATGGTACATATAATTAGTAAGCCACCTACATACAAACACTTTGAAGATTATTAAATGCGTGCGTAGTGGACATTTCTGACAGTTGCGTATACCACTCTGATGCTAGAAATTGGAAGCGGTTAACGTTTCTTAAAAAGAAATACAACTTCTTCTATAAAAACACATATCGTCTTGGCGGCCTCGGCACGCGGTCGTCGTGAGTGGCCTCGTCGCCTCTTACGGCTGCGGAGAGTGTGTACGCGT
>DWQW01004107.1:0-20692 GCA_018249695.1 Heliconius erato demophoon | reverse complement strand
GGGACACCACTTTTATGGACTGGACGGAGGTTATAACAAGTGGTGGCTCGAGGATCCGGGGTCGCGTACCCGTATGCCCAAGAACAAATATCGGACAGATATTAGTCAGGACACCCTCTGAATATAACGCCACTCGTGTCACGTTCGTATGTAATTTGTGTGATACTAATTCACCGTTTCCACACGAGTCGTAATTAAATAAGTCGCGATGTTCGCACACATCCCCAAAGGTTCCAAATTAAATAAGGAGGTTGGCTTATTTTATATGAAGAATGTAAACTGATGAGAGAAAATTACATTGTACGTATACGGTATATAGTTAACTTCAGAAAAGTATTTTTCTTAGAAATTGTTACATGTATTTTGTTTCATTTTGGAAATGTTTGACAGCCTGTTTGACTTAACCAGAATTAGATGTAATAAATCATCTTTATTTTTTTAATTTCACGTTGTATCCTGCACACAATAGAACAGGCAGAGCCAACCCGGGAACTTAACGTTAAGACACTCAGTTCCTGTTAAGACACTTCCGATCCCCACTATTCGCTGAATTCTCGAGGCATTGAGTGTTGAGTGGTTTAACTCAACGCGTAGCTTTGCTTCGTTACCGGAGCGAGGAAACAAAAATATTAAATATTCTATTCCCCTCAGTGGCAATCCAACTTACAACTGACGCGTTTCCGGTCGCACGCTAGGGCTCCTGCGCCAAGTTTACCTTTTTGAAATTCAATTTTTAAAAATAATTAAATACGATGATTAATAATAATTGACTCCGGTCGTGGCGCAGGTGCACAAAGTGTGACTGTAAAATCGACTGATTGTGGGTTCACTCGAGGAAATGAAATATTTATTTACATTAACATTTTCATTTCTTCCCTCTGGTCTCGAGGCAAAGCGCGGCGTTGCAACACGCATTACCTCCAAAACTCGGCGGAAAGTGGGGAACGGAGTGTCTTAACACTAGGTTCCCTCTGCCCACCCTACTGAGAGCGGGATACAGCGTGAAGCTGATTTGATTAATTTTTTTTTAAATTTAATACGTGATATTATTGTAATTCTTACACATTGCCTTACATCCACGTCTTTCCTTATAGTTCTATAGATAGGTATGCAATCTTTGGATATATTAAAGTGACGTGAATCTTTTTCAATGTATAAAGTATCTACAACATTCTCTTATGGAATGTTAACCAATGCTTAAAATAGCAAGTTGCTTGTTGCATAATGAGAACAACTATACGTTTATTACGTACATTTTTCCCTCGTAGCAGCTCTGTTCTTCGATTTCCGCTCAAATTCGAAACATTCCATCGTAGCGCAGGGTCGAAGCGTGCGACTGTAAACGCAACGGTTGTGGATTGGATTCCCACACGGGGGCAAAATATTTAATATTTCCATTTCCTAGCTGTGGTAACGAGACAAAGCGAGGTCTTGAGTTCCGCTACTCAACACGCAACGCCTGGAGACTACAGTGGAAAAAGGGGAAAGGAAGTATACCAATTGGGAACAGTGGAGCTTCGGGACATTGCGTGTTGAGTGACGGAACACCACACTCTCTCACCTAAACAAGAAGATGAAAGTAAATCACTCCCAATAGAACCACGAAATCGAATCCACAAACGCCGTTTGTTTACAATCGGTCATTTTCAGAGAATGATACAAAAAATAGAATAGAATATCTTATTTATCCAAAATTATTTAGACAAAATTACTTTTCAGTATGTAGTACGTTTTCCAATCAATTAATTGTAAACTATATCAATTTACTTTAAACTATCAACACTTAAACTTGGCTCTCTTTCAGTGGTTATTGGATAAAAACTCCTCTGAAGCTATCATTAAATTTAATGAAAACTTCCAAGTCCGTGGCAAATGAGTTTGCTTTAGTATAGTTAGATAGGTTTCTGTTCTAAGCGCTCCAGAAAAGTTTCCATTCCATACGTTTCCTTCTACTTTGTCAAGTTCGTAATAGTAGTAATAAATTGATAGATACTAACTGACGTATCTAGACTAGACACGCGAACACCTGTCGAGCAGAATTATAAAAAAATACATACAGCCCTCCGCGTGTTACACGAACAATTTTTTGCTACACCTACACAAGTCGTAAACTATTTAATTTAAATTTTTAGCAAATTCATTAAAGAATTCTTTTACCTTGTAAAGTATTTAAACTTTTATTAATTTAGCTTTATTTATTAGTTATTGATACTATATTTAATATTTGGGGCCAGTCGTGGCGCATAGGTACAAAGTGTGATTGCAATGCGCTGGTTGTGGGTTCGATCCCCACTCGAGGAAGTGAAATATTTGTTTACATTTATATTGTAATTTCTTCACTCTGGTGTCGAGGCAAAAGCGCAGCGTTGACTTCCACCACTCATCACGCAATGCTTCCAGAATTAGGCGGAAAGTGGGGAACCAAGTGTCTTAACACTAGGTTCTCTCTAACTCCCCTGCTGTGTGTGATACAACGTGAAGCTGATTTTATATAATAAGAGAAGAGATTTAATATACATTAAAAATTATAATCTCTTAAGAAGTATTTTTAGTACAAAAAAATAGAGTACAAAAGTTTCTACGAAACGATATAAGAAGTAACGATACTAAGATGAGTGAAGAGCCAATATCAATTTCTAATATTCGCCAAAGGGCAGTCCATCATAAGCTTCAAAAGATTCTTTTGTTAGAGTCTCTTTTATTCAAGTAATAAGGAAATATGAACAATCTCTGCAAAAGCACAAAGATTATACTGTTTCCTTGTTACTTCGTATTGTAGGATTATGAACAATGCTCAGATATTGTGAAAGGCCTGTTTTAGTCTTAAATTTAAACTTTTAACCGCATAGTGATTTATTTGAACTTTTGAACTTTTGTGTATTAATTTGCGAAATTATATATTTTTTACTTACAGGATCTATTGCATTTTATAACCAGATTTTGTTAAAAACATAATATTGACATATTTACGTTGAGGCCAATGGTAGCATAGGGCCACAAAATGTGACTGTAAACGCGCTAGGTTGTGGGTTCGATTCCCAGTCATTTCGAGGCAAAGCGCGTAAAGCTGTTTTATTTATTTTTATTTATATACGTTGGGAGCTAAAGTCACCGCTGTGATTTTAGCTCCTAACGTATAACCAGGAGAACCACAACCAGAAGAACCAGGGCATTAAACTAGTGAAGAATTTTATCAAAATAATTTAATTAGAACATTTAATTTAATCTTCCACTTAGTTTAATGTTGAATTCAAACGTCACTGCGGTTGATTGCCCTCGATAATTAGATTTATCGGTTCATTATTTAAGCGCACCCAAACGGAAAGCCACATTTAGTCAAGGTTTTGATTTAAAAGTATAATATTTTCATTTAATTAAATTTCTTCACACGTACAGACAGACAGAGGCAATCTGAGATGTAGTGTTAACGGAGTATCCGATGAAGAAATGAAAATATTATATATTAAATTTCCTAGAGTGGTAATTGAACTCACATTCTCTGTCACACGCTTATGCCCATGCGATACGAACTCCAAAAAAATGGCAAAGAAACACTAAGATATTAATTATCATTTCTTACAAGTATCTAATACATTTTGAGGCCAGTCGTGGCGCAGTGGCACAAAGTGTGACTGTAAAACTAATTGAAATGAAATATTTACGTAAATTTATATTTCCATTTCTTCGCTCTGGTGTCGAGGCAAAGCGCGGCGTTGAGTTCTGCCATTTAACACGCAATGGCTCCAGAATTCGGCAGAAAGTGGGAAACGGAGTGTTTTACACTAGGTTCCCTCTGCCTACCCTGCTGTGTGCGGGATACAGCGTGAAGCTGATTTATTTATTACATTTTTTCTACTAACATAGCATAATAATAGTTTAATATTTAAGCTTATATAACTCAGAATTTGCTAACAGCTTAGAATTAGCCAAAAATGTCTTCATTGTTCTTGTTCAGTGAACACTCTCGTGTCAGCTCTCTGAGAGCGCTTTTAACATTTAGCTTTACTTTGTGAATGCACTTTACGGTTAATAGATTGTGTTTGTGTTCAATTTTGTGCAATATTTTTGTTAGGCCGTCGTCTTTTGAGGTCAATGTGTGACTGTAACGTGACGGTTGTGAACTCCACTCCCAGTCGAGGGAATGAAAGTGGGGAACGAAGTGTCTTACACTAGGTTCCCTCTGCCTATCCTGTTGTGTGCGGGATACAGCGTGAAGCTGATTTTGTTTTTTTTTATATTTTCATTTCTTCCCTCTGGTACCATCATCTTATTTATTTGTAAATAAACGGATAATATAAAGATTAGATATTTGTAAGAGAAGTTTAATTATACATAAGTATCATAAAAAATACATATATTCAATTCTCTTTATTTTAAGAAAAAACTAAATAAGACAGTATTGTATAGAATAATATGTCAAAGAGAATACATTAACAAAAAGGGACCCTCGTATAAATCTTTGGGTTCGTTGTTAGAAAAAAGCGGAAAATCTAAAAAAAAAAATAACAAATTCTCAATTGAAACATTTCATAAGCAAACTGTACGTGAACAAAAGTTATAAAAGTACACAAAATGGTTTTCGGATTTTCTTATTTAACAATAAATTTATACTTACAGCTTTGAAGATTGTTTGTTTATTGGGTTTGACTCAATGATTGGTAAATATTGTTTAGGTTTTATATACTATAAATAATTTAAATAAATAAATAATTGTAAACAACGGAGTGTCTTAGCACTACGCTTACTTTGCCTAACCTGCTGTGTGCGGGATAAAGCGTGAAACAGAAATTTGGATAGGATTGTTAAAATTTAGATAATAGATTAATTATTTTCATATTTCTACCAATGACAAATCATAATAACGTTAGATTGGCTTCGTTTACTTCTATAACTTAACATGCAATTTTTAGATTTGGACAGAAAATGAAGTGAAGACGAAGTGTATAGAGTTTTAGGTCTTGTGTCGTCAGCTAGTGTAGAGACGTCAAGTAGTCTAGTCCAGTACTCTGAAAGAAGAAAGCTAAAAGGAGAGAAATAACTAAAATTTAGTTTTGCCTACGTATTTTTATTTATATTTCCAAATGTGACATTACATATCTTATAAGTTTTTTTTTATATTTTTCTATTGGCATATAAAAAATATTTATATAACTTACATCCAAGAAAGCAAACATTGAAATCTGCTGTTTTACGTATTACTTAACACATATCTATTTAATTTGATATATATCTATTATTGTTTCAGATATTGCGATGTTGGCGAAATTGTAGCAGCCTTCACGGATTATAAATAATTGGAACGAATTGGCAATGCTTCATTGACACCGTGCAAAATGTATATAGTTAACATGATTGTTGTGTTGTTTGTGTTGGTGAGTGTTGTTTGTGGGGACGTGAACTCGACAGAGGTTAAAGGTTCCCGCATGGCGTGGATGAAGAAACTGGTGGATCACCACGACTGGTTGAACATTTTTAATGGAAATAATACAATACCGCGAGAGTGTGAAGCAGATTTGAAGCTGTATATCAATGCTTTGAATCAAGGTCAGCTGTGGGCTTCTAAAAGTAAGTGGATTTATTTTTTTCTTTATTTTTTTTAGCAATGCTTCAGGCTCTAGATAAAGAAAGTGACAGATTGGATTGAGGAAATAATTTGAAAAAACTGTATTAAAAATAATTATACGTTATTTTAATATTAAGAGAAAAAAATAAATGTCAGACATTTATTTTTCATCTCGTCAAGACAGCAATCATCAATTTTCATTACTTAAAGGATAAATATATTTTTTAACATTTTTAAAGTGTTATTCCACACTTAGGAAAGAAAAATACTTATTTAGAAATCGTATAAAAATTTTAACGTAGCGGGACTCGAACCCGCGCCTCCTGGTAACCGACCAGGATAAATATCTATATAAATTATATACTTCTTACATCTCTTTCACTAATTATCAAACACTTTTCTTTAGTGGCCTTGATTTTGTAAAAGCAAAATTCCGAATGAAATCAAATTTATAGATAGCATTAAGATAATTAAAGCCACAAATCTTAAACTTCTTCCGTTTGCTTTCCATCGGGATCACTTAATTGAGATATTCTTTAAACTTTAAGTACCTATTCATTATTTACTTTTAACTTAAAACTAACTTTTTTCTTTAATAATGTTTGTATTTATCGTTGACAATCGGCACGAGTCCAGTTAATATCAACGTAATATTAATATAGCAATAAAAAAAATGTTTAATGTTGTCATAATAGGAAAAAAAATAACCCGTTATACGAATTTTTAATCCTTCATTTTAATGAAAAGTGGACAAATTAAAAATATTTTTAATAATTTTAAACGGAACTTGGCTTTTAAGTAATTACATAATTATAATAAAACTGTAACTCAGCGCTGTGTGTACATGGAAGAAGAATATATGAGAAAATCTATTATTGGGGACATTTATTAATGCAATAAAACCCAAAACAAAGATTTTAAAAATGTCTGTTTGTCAGTGCGTTTGTTAACGTTAATCTCAAAAAGAGTTTAACCAATTTACATGTAGTTTTCATATATATTTTAATATATTTTCATATATTATTATATACTTTAGTCAGTGTATGTATGGATATTGTCTTTAAAATGATAATGTTATTAGATCACGAAAGTAATTCAATTGTGTAATACAAGCCGGCGAAGCCGCGAACGGGTCTCTAGTATACAAAATTTTATCTGCTCTTCTTTCTTTGTTTTTTTTACTTTGCAAATATACGAGGGTGGTCTATTTATTTAAAAGAATATGTGTGTGCGTGTAGGATAGTGGAAATCAATATCTCGTTTTGTGTAATTAGACTGTGGAAAAGAACATATCGATATATGTAATACGAGCATATCTCTTATACGAGAAGCACAGTTCTCATATGGTTTACAACCTATTTAATAAGCTTTGTTGATGATACTTTGTATGTAATATAATAATTACTTAAATTTTTAAAGAAATACAAAATATGTTTTAATTGCTTATTTTTTATGTAATATAATGTTAAATTTGTTGATTCTGGGTTTAAATATAAAGTGTGTTTAATATATTTTTTATTACGAACAATATGACTGTTTGGAACAATTTTTATTGGTTCACGCTGTATCCTGCATACTGCAAGATAGGTAGAGCGAGCCTAGTTTTACCACATCGCTTCTCACTTTCTGCCGAATTCTGGAGGCATTATGTTGAGTAGCGGAACTCAACGCCGCGCTTTACCTCAACATCAAAGCGAAGAGATTAAAATATGAAATTAAATATTTAACTTCCTCGAATGGGAATCGAACCCACAACCTATCGCGTTTACAATCGCGTTTACGTCATCGTTTTTAATATAATAAATCCAAAAAACTTACCCAACAAATTTGCACTCGATTCGAGTCTTAATTAAAATTAATACGCAATTGTATAAGAATTAAAAAGTTATAAGATCATTGACCTTATTTGCGGTATAACGGCGCGTCGTAGTAAAAGCCTCTTCTGTGACTAATTACGAAACGCCGAGACCGAGTCTGGTGTAAAAAGACAGTGGAGTGGGCGTTAGCGTTGTTATACATTTCTATTTATAGTTGGAAGTACGTAAATAAAAAAATAATAAATCAGCTTCACGCTGTATCCCGCACACAGCAGGGTAGGCAGAGTGAACGTAGTGTTAAGACACTCCGTTCCCCACTTTCTGCCGAATTCTGGAGGCATTGCGTGTTGAGTGGCAGAACTCAACGCCGCGCTTGTCCTCGACACCAGAGCGAAGAAATGGAAATATAAATTTAAGTCAATATTTCATCTCCTCGAGTGGGGATCGAACCCACAACCAGTCGGTTTTATTGTCACACTTTGTGCCCCTGGGCCACGACCGGCCTCAAGCACATAAATAAGACAAGTTAATATTTTGTCTATCGTGACATAGGAGCACAGGTGCGGTTAGATTCCCCGCTCGAGGAAATTAAATATTAATTATTTTCTTTTCGTCGTTCTGGTAACGAGGCAAGAGCATGGCGTTGAGTTACGCTGCTCAACTTCCGAACAGAATTAGGCGGAATGTGGGGGAACGGAAGTGTCTTAATGGGAACGAACTGTCTTAACATTGAGTAACTACGTTCTCACTGGTTTCTAGGTACCCTCTGCGTACCCTGCTTTATACGGGATACAGTATAAAAAATGGGTTTAAAAAATGTCTTAAATTCAGTTAATAATAAAATAAGATAATATTATTTTATGCGTCAAGCTTCAAAATGATATAGTACATACAATACAATGAAAAGCAATACCGAGAGAGATATCTTAAAAAGATTGACCTCAATACTCAATGCGTAGTAGATGCCTTTCCATAGCTTATTATGTAAGAAGCCGAGTCACGTGTACGGTATTCGGTAAAAGCTGCCTGCAGGTGTGCCGGCGTTTTGTAGAATCTTTCAATCTTTATGAATTTCCTTAAAAGGCCTGGAGGCCTGTCGTGGCGCAGTGGCACGAGGTGTGACTGTAAAACCGACTGGTTGTGGGTTCGATCCCCACTCGAGGAGATGAAATATTTACTTAAATTTATATTTCTATTTCTTCGCTCTGGTGTCGAGGTTAAGCGCGGCGTTGAGTTCTGCCACTCAACACGCAATGCCTCCAGAATTCGGCAGAAAGTGGGGAACGGAGTGTCAACACTAGGTTCCCTCTGCCTACCCTGCTACAGCGTGAAGCTGATTTGATTTGATTTATTTTGAATTTCCTTAAAAGTATGAGTGCGTCGTGGCGCTGGGGCACAAGGTTGTGGCTGTAACGCGACGGTTGTGAGTTCGATCCATACTCGAGGGAATGATTTATTATTTCTCAATATAATTTTTTCGCTCTGATACCAAGGCAAAAGCCCGAAGTTGAGTTCCGCCACTTAACGCAATGCCTCGAAACATTCGGCGGATAGTGGGTAACGGAGTGTCTTAACTCTAGGTTCCCTCTACCTACTCTGCTGTATGTAGCATATAGCGTAAAATTGATTTTAATCTTAATGGATTTCCTTAAAAATAGTAACATTTTGACATATCTTTGAATATTAAAGTAGTTTATATCTAAGAAGCGTAGTTTCAAAGAGATAAAAGCTTTTCATTTGCAGATGGAAATGATAATAAAATATTCTGTGATGTTTACTTTTATTCATTCTTTTATTCTTTGCATATATTTTATCAAGTAATTTATTAAATCATAATACCTATCATCAATCCGATTGCGCATTTCAAATAAATTCTTATGTCTTGTATGAATGTAGGTATACAGAGTGTCTTAACACTAGGATCCCTCTGCTTACCCTGCTGTGTGCATGATTTTTATATAGGGATACAGCGTGATTTTTGAAATAAAAGTATTTTTGTATGTATGTATGATATATATTTCAAGATTTCAACACAATTATCTATCCTAGATTATTTGTCATTCCCTTAATTTATATAGTGAATAGAAAACATGCAATAAACCTTTTTTAATTATATGTTTTTTTTGCAAATTATTTTAAGTGTTGAAAAATAATACCTACAATACCGTAGTCTTATAGACGTTGAAAAAGTCACATAAAAGAACTTATAATAGAAACAAGAAACGCTACCCAAATTTTCCACTGAAGCGATCTAGATCTGTCAACGAATTTTGTAGTATAGAGAATAAAAATTGGAAAAATTCAAATATTCCTTTTACTCTATATTCCACAAAACATGGAAATATATTTGAAATTGAAATTTTAGCATACGAGGTCTCCGTTGTATTGAGCTTCTGCCCAAATTATTTTGCTCCGAGTACCGAAAAATGTTTTCATTTTCAATTTCAGATATATTTGTGGAACTCAAATATGGTTATGGTCCTCAAGAGTAAAATTGTGTTTATTAATATTGTCATAACAATTTTAATATTTACAAAAACCCCTTTTTGTGGCTAATCGTGGCAGGGCACAGGTACATATCTGTAAACGCGACTGGTTCTGGGTTCGATATCCACTCGAAGATCGAAATATTTAATATTTTTATATTTCGAGACGCTCTGGCGTCGAGGAGACACGCGGCGTTGAGTTCTGCAAAAAAGAACACGTTTATTTTCACAAACAAATTTGGAAACGTTTTGACTCACTCATATTTCACAGACTCGTATGTACATACACCGTTTTGCATATATTCACGTTGTCCTTTGAAATTATACCGCTGTAGAGTTCTTTGGCGGAGCCATTTTTCAGCGTGTCAAGTATACCGAATAAGTCCTTTGGAAGGTTTATATGAGATGTCGAGCTCACCTTTTATACGCTTCCATATATCATTGCCTCGAACAATGCCTTTTTTGTATTTCTTTCAGTACAAAAAAATGTATAGCGACCGTTCGGATCTCGTGATATTAGAAAGACGTTAATGTTTTTTTTTTTCTATTTTTATAATATTATACGCAATTTTATGCGCCAGTCGTGGCGCAGTGGCACAAAGTGTGACTATAAAACCGATTGGTTGTGGGTTCGATCCCCACTCGAGGAGATGAAATATTTACTTAAATTTATATTTCCATTTCTTCGCTCTGGTGTCGAGGCAAAGCGCGGCGTTTAGTTCTGCCACTCAACACGCAATGCCTCCAGAATTCCCTCTGCCTACCCTGCTGTGTGCGGGATTGTGATTTATTTATTAACTTGAAGCCTGAATATGCCCCTTGTCTCTCTTGAGACCCTAACAAGCTACAATGCAGTACAGTAGATTACAGACTGTAATCTATTTAAAAACAAAGCCAAGATATTTCGTATGGAAGGTTAAATAAGAAATATGAGTCTTTTGACTGTATTCTTTTTACAGCCATACAAATCAGAAGAAGGTAAGACAATTGTGTTACTTCTTCAGAATTCACTTTATAATTCATACAATTTTTTCTCATCTCTCATATTTTACTCCATTTTTAAACAGACATTTGATTTTAGCTTGCCAAAAATGTTCGTCGACTTTTTTCAAATAAAACCTTTCATTAAAATTCTTTGTTAACGAAAAGGCGAGCTTTGATAATAAAGCGTTTTGGTAAAGCCATTTTCTAACATATTCAACTAGTTAGTACATATTAAAAAATATAATTTTCATATTTTTAACACTTTTAAAATGTTATTCCACACTTAATAAAAGAAAAATATTTATTTAGAAAACGTATAAACAAACGCTACGTTCATATTTTTATACGTTTTCTAAATAAGTATATAATTTTCTGTTATGATCAAAATGTATGCCTGATTTTATTTATGCGGATTGTGATATAATGCGTTATTTTTAAATAATAAAAAAATAAAAAAAAATTAAATTAAGTTTGCCTTCTGATAAGCAATTTAGTATAGATACTTATATGAAAATATTACTTATATAGTAAATTATAAAAAAACTTGTCGACTGCGAACTGCGAATCGAACCCGAAATTTCATGATTGTATGTCAAAGGGAAGTATAATGTTTAAATGTTGATAAACTTAAATTTGCGGACGTATGCATTCATTTTGTATGAAATGAACTGCATTTATAAGTTTGTAATGATTTTTTTATATGTTTTATTATTTGTACTGCTACTTATAAGTTCTGCCTTCTTTACAAATTTCATAACTGTAGGTACTCGGGAAGTACCCTATAGATTTTGATTACGCTGCGGGTTTCATACAAAATGTAGCAAAAACGATGGATAAACGCTCGTATTTTTTGCTTGTTTTGACATAGAAGCTTGATTTTTTCTGAGCTTCAAGGAACCGGAGACCTCAACATTGTTAAAAATCGGAAGCGAGTAACGTTTTTAAAGAAAACACGTTAAAAACACACATCGTCTATATGATTTTAAACTATTTTGAAAGAGATACTATGTAATTGTAATAAGTGATATGTATCACTATATCTACTAACAATACTTCACACTAGTTTCCTTCCAACAGGGGCCGTCACTTACTAGCAACTGCCTCCGATTGACACAATTTCACTGCTTTTATAGTTATTTTCCACCTAAATCTACCCTCTTTTACACGAGTATGCTAACAATATTTTATATTGATTTCAGATTCGAAATAAGTCGTATTGACTGATAGACAGAGGGACAATAAAGTCATCCTATAAGAGTCCTGTTTTTTCCTTTTGAGGTACCAACCCCTAAAGGAATTATAAATGTAAAATAATAAATATTATATTTAGATATAAATGTGAACCTGAGTCCTCACATGTTTTTAGAACATGTTTCAAACTTTCCCTGTATTATATTCTTGTATCTACTGTTTTATTACTAACTAAGTTAAACTTTGCGTGTGATTTACATTTGTTGGCGGCTTTATTGTATTTGGGTAGTATAATTTTACTGTATTGTATTAGCTTGCTTTTGTTACCCTAATATTATATAAGGTATTTTATAAGATACCTAGAGACGTAGTTTCCTTAAAATTATGTTTGTTTTGTTTATTTTTGTTTAAAGAAACCTTATACTTAATTTTAATTAACTACCTCTCTCTATACAAATAAGATATTTAATATTTTCGTTTTTACGCTCTGGTGTCAAGGCAAAGCGCGGCGTTATGTTACGCCACTCAATACGCAATGCCTCGAATTCGGTGAAACGTGGAGGACGAAGTGCCTTAATACTAGGTAGGCAAAGCGTACCCTATATGCGGGGCGAGTATATACATATAGATATTTTTGAAGTATAACAGTGACTTATCTCACTATTATTATTATGTTGAACCTATTTTCTGATATATTTCTACTCTACCTATAGAAATTTTTGTCGTTTTGTTGTAAATATTTATACACAATTTTCATTTTACTGTTATATTTGAAGTTGTTACAACACCATTTTTTAGCCATTGAGGCCAGTCGTGACGCAGAGGCACACAGTGTGACTGTAAAATCCACTGGTTGTGGGTTCGATCCCCGCTCGAAGAAGTGAAACATTTATTTACATTTATATTTTCATTTCTTCGCTCTGGTGTCGAGGCAAAGCGTGGCGCTGAGTTTCGCCACTCAACACGCAATGCCTCCAGAACTCGGCGGAAAGTGGGGAACGGAGTGTCTTAACACTAGGTTCCCTCTGCCTACCCTGCTGTGTGCGGGATACAGCGTGAACCTGATTTAATTTAATTTAAATTTAACAACACCATTTGCTTTCATACTACATTTTACATACCATTACGTTTGTACAGCTATCATTATTTTGGTTTTAAAATCATTCTGAATACTGAATCAAATATCATCAAAATACAATTTGTGCTTAATAAATTCAAATTAAATTGGTATTTACGGAGAAGGCAATTTGCGTTTTATTGGAGCACAGATGTGTCGGCCATTATAGCAATCATTGGATGAATTATATTTATATTTTGTAATTTTGTCTACATGCTGACGACGTACTGGCATGAGGGAAGGTCATGAGGAGAAGGTGGTTGTGGGGAGGTCAGTCGTTACCATCCCAGAATAGTTTGGTGGCCCACCCCAGTTTTATTACTAAAAAACAATTTGGACTGAAAGGTGACAAGAAAAACCTTTACACAAAAAGCACAGTTCGAGATTAAAGTTATATTTACTCTAAGAAAATATCTTTAGATAAGGCCAAGGTATTCGTACTTATATAGCCTATTCGTACTTATATATAAATATATGTATATCTGTGTACCCATATATTATTTATTTGATTTACTGATTTAAAAATATGTTTCTGTTTAAATTCCTATATGACAAGTGGAGTGACAATGTTCAGGCATATGTGACGAGTATCAGAATGTTAAATAAAGCAATCTCCATAAAACTGATTTATTTGTTGATATATATATTTTTAAACGTTCATTTTGTAAGCTTATGCAAGAAAAATCTATGTTTTTATGGGTAAAATTTTAATAACTTTTTATTATAGTGAAGGTATAATCAATAAATATTTTAAAATGTTTTTGTGAAAAATAATATAAAAATATAGAACAGTTTTATCTATACACGTTAGTTTTCATATGAGCATTCTAAAAACATTAACGTTTTTCGAAAAAAAAAAGAAAAATATGAAATATAGGCGTAATCCCTATTATTTGTTTTATGTCGGTTTTTGGAGCATGCGTGTTGAATGACGATGACAAAAGATAGCATGTGACATGAAAAATAAAATATAAGAAGTTGCCATGTGACGGGCTGGATGGTTGTGGATTCGGATTCGAATACTTCTCAGAATAAAATTTATATTTTTGATATAAGTTTTTCTTTCCTCTGGTTGATAAGTTGTGGTGGATCACTTCGGCTCCATTAACTATAGCTTTGGTTTCCGCTCTCAACACTAGGTTCTTGTACTAGGTGTCTTAATACTAGGTTCCCTCTGGCTACTCGGTGTACTTCTGAGTGTGGGTTACAGCGGATACATGTAAGTATTACCTACTATACAAAAAAACCATATAAAACAAAAAATCTATTTATTTTCATAAATTTATACAGAAAACGTATACAAAGTAAATTAAATTGTTCATAGATTCTAAACAAGGTAATCTCAATCTCAATACTAAATGAAGTACCTAAACGGATTTTACATGTAAAGGTTACTTGTTATCTTTGACCGATGCTATATAATAATTGCTTTGACTATGTAATACTTTAGAGAAACGAGAACGAGGTTTACCGGTATATTATGTCAGTCGCCAATTATAATCACCTTATTGGAAGTATTGAAATGTCTTAAGTAAATACTGTTTAAGTAATTGAATAAATTCTTTCTCTAAAATGGAATTTTGATCTAAATATATATATATCTTGATTTTTAGTTTAGATTTGGTTTGACCTCGTATTAATTTATTTTTTAAAAGTGATTTTTGTTCTAGATCGATACTATGTTGAAATTATTAGATAATTTTATAATTTCCAAAAATGTTATTTTTATATTTCAGAACGTGGTTTAAATTAATCGTTATGAAGTCTCCAGATATTGGCATTGGAAAATAAATATTTTTATCTTCTCTATCATTATTTTGAAGAGAGAGGAAGTATATACAAATATATATATATATACCTATGTATAGAGGAGAATATTGTATGAACATTCCCTCGACTGTTTTCGAACCAAAAGCCATCTCGTGCAATGCAAGGGCAACAAACAAAAAATATGTAATAGCCAATAACTAAGCCTCGTCATTTATATTTAGAAGTTTTAATAGCTTCACGTTGTATTCCCCCATATAGCAGGGCAGAGAGAACCTAGTGCTAAAACATTCCGTTCCTACTTCCCCTCGATTTTTTTCGAGATATTGCGTGTCCAGTATCGGAATTCATTACCGCGCTTTACCTTTAGTACCAGAGGAGCTTGGACCAAATAAAAATATTTATAACTCGAATCGAACCCACACCCGTCGCATTTACAATTACACACTAGTGCCCCTGCACCGCGACGACATTCATATTTAACAATTATTATAAAATATACTTAAGTTAATATAACATTTTCTAGGATAATACTTTGAAATATCGTAGTCAATTTGTCTATAAGTCTAGATATATTTTCAGAGTTCGTTGCCTTAAAATATACTAGCCTACCCTTATTCCATTCAGTTGGCACTCGGGAACGATTTATTTAAATGTCAACTCTTGTCGTGCTATCTATTTCTGCACCCGTTTTGCTTCAGTATTATTTCTGTAATACTCTGTTTACACAAAGTTTGTGTAATTTTCTAGTTTTTAATTTTTGGTAATAATAAATATACTTAAATATGGTGGAGGTTTGGTAATAATAAATATACTTAGATATGGTGCGCAGAGGCACAAAGTGTGACTGCAAAACCGACTGGTTGTGGGTTCGATCCCTACTCGAGGAAGTGAAATATTTATTTACATTTATATTTACATTTCTTCGCTCTAGTGTCGAGGCAAAGCGCGGCCACCGTCACTCAACACGCAATACCTTCAGATTTTGGCGGAGTGACTTAACCCTACGTTCCTTCTCCATACCTTACTATGTGCGGGATACAGCGTAGTGCTCATTTTTTGGTACGATTAAAAAAAAACAGTATATTTTGTCTAAAAATGCGGATAACATTGACTACTATTTAAAAACAAATGATATGGTACGTGATAGTTGTGAGTTCGATTTCAATTTGGGGCAATGAATTTGAAAAAAATATTATTATTTCTCCGTTTCGGCAACACATGGTGTGGCGTTCAACTGCGTCACTTATCACTAATTCACAATAAAAAGCGCCTGAATCTAAAAAAAAGTGTTGATATAGCAAATTGAAACAATTATTATATTAGTAATGTTTTTTATATAAACATTTAATACTTTTTTTTTTTCATTTTTAAAGTGTTATTCCACACCTAGGAAAGAAAAATTCTTATTTAGAAAACGTAGTTAGTGTCAGTTTCCAGGAGGCGCGGGTTCGAGTCCCGCTACGTTCAAATTTTTATACGTTTTCTAAATAAGTATTTAATACTGCTTGTTCATATATATATGAGTACATAGCAGTAAGTGGTTTTTCAGATCTTCACTTACCGCCTACCGCTAAACAATCGCGTGTTCTCTTACTAACAAAAGCATGTGAGTTTATTTATAGCGGTTAAGTGAATACAAAAAAAAGTTATATAAATCACTGTGTTTAGAAGATAAAATGGCTTCCTTCTTACGTTGAAAATAATGAATTTTCACACAATTTTGGAAGGTACTTATATGAAATTATATACTTCGTTAATGAAGTAAAGTATCTAGCATTATATAAAGAATTGACGTAATGAGAAAAAGTAACTAAGATGTATAAGAAAATAATATGATTGTCTTAAATATATTATTTACCAACGTAATTTTGTACATACATACAAGGTACATGGAACTTGGGAACCTAATATTAAGACACTTCCGGTCCCCATTTTTCGCAAAATTTTTTAGGGCATTACGTGTTGAGTGGCGGATCTCAACACCTGGCTTTTGCCTTTTGACCAGAACGAAGAAATGAAAATATTAAAAGATAATTATTTACTTCCCCGAGCGGGAGTCAAACTCCCCGTCCGTCGAGTTTAAAGTAAAGTTTAGTTTAAAGTTTTTTGTAAAGTTTACGAAGGAGGCGAGCTGGTTTGTAAATTAATTTTAAAATATATAAAAGATTGATTTGAAATAGAATTTTAAACAAAATTTTATCCATTTCTTAAATTACAGATTCTTACATTACAATATTATGGTTTATTTATATTTTGAGAGAAAAATTAAAAAGTGGCACATGGCATGTAAAGGGAACCTAGTATTGTATTAACACTAAAATTAATTAAAATTATTTACATTAAAATTTTTTTGCCTTCCAGTGGGAATCGAATCCACAACCTGTCCTGCTCCAGTCACACGCATGACTGACCTCAATAAAATATTTGAATATTTATATTTCCACATTTTATGAAGTTGCAAAGCTAAATTGCCGTGCACATTGTGCTATTGTAGCGTTGTTGTACTAAGCTGGATCAATTGTGCAAAACATTTTAAAGAAACATAACAAATAGGTACTTTTTGTAACAATTTAGTTTAAGAAAATCTACGAGTGAAGTAAATTCTATAAGTTAAGTTACTGTCTAAAACTTCCTGAGTGTTACTGATTGTGGGTTCGATCCCAATTCGAGGAAATTAGATATTTTCAAATTTATATTTCATTTCTTTGCCCGGTTTCGAGTTTCGCCATTTAACACATAATGCCTCTAAAATTCGACGAAAACGAAAAATTTAAAAAAAATCAAGTGAAGTACGTAAATTCCATAAGTTATTGTCTAAAAAATGTTATATACTTACTGTTCTATTTAAACGTTATATTTCATTTATAAATATCTTATATTAGATAGAGAAACCTTTTAAACAAAAAAGTAGGTGTAGGATTTAATAAAAGCTTCCATAATTTTTTTTTGCTTCCCACCCCCGCTTAGTAATTTCTTAGTCATTCCGTTTTAACAGCTTTTAAAGCACGTCTTGTAATTACAGTCACAAAAGCTTTTATCTTACTTTTAAACCACGTTTCTTTTATAAGTAACAAACGATCACTTAAAATAGAATCTTTGATATTTTATTATGAAAATGTAAGATTGTTAGAGGCTGACGTGGTATAAACGTGTCACTGTAAAAATATGACGTTAGTGGGTTCGATTGAAAATTGAAGAAATTAATTATTACGAAATATTAATAATTAATATTTTCTTCGCTCGGGTAACTTGGCAAAGCCTGGCACTAAATGAACAATGATCGAAAACTCGGCGGAAACAACGACGGAGTGTTTCCTCTGTCTATTCTGCTATATACGGGATACAGCGTGAAGCTGGAAAAAAAAGATTGTTAACAGACAACAGCTGATTAGGGAACTATTAATTTGTATTTATAAAACAAAATATTACAGATTAAAGTAATAAAAAATCATATTAAAAATCATTATAGTTGTCAATCAATTCCGTTTATTAAATCTATAATCATGTAGTTTAAGCGGGCGAAGCCGCGGGCGGGCCGCTAGTATAACAATATAATAATAAAATAGACACTTTATATTCAACTATCATTAAAGTAAGTACAAGCCCATGTTATATGATTGCTTCATTATCTTTGTATTGAGTAAACAAAATACATTATTTCTAGGTTAACGCACTGTCCATTCTCCATTTAAAATCGCGAATTGCAAAAGCGGACAGACGGACAGCGTGTCACAAATACCAACCGACCTCGTCATATTCTTTATTTGCTTTAAAACCCAAAGAAATTTAATTTACATCATTTAACATATTTATCTACATACATGGCTGCGGTTTCTAAAATACTTTCCATTGAAACCTGATGGCGATTATGTAACCTGATCAAACTAGTTTATGAATGAAATGTGTGAGTGACCCAGATTGAGAGGAAAATGAGTGCTGAGGGAGCGTTCGTCTCGCCGGGTAAAGAGGCCCCGGTCCGTGACTCTGCATCGCGCCCTCTCAAACAGATGGTGGGTGGCGTGGATGTTATTATGCAATATAATTTTCCCTCTGAGCCCTCTTAATCTTAAAAGGAATGTTTATTTTCAAAATTAATATGTTTTAAGAAATTGTTGTTAATGTCTTATGATTGTATCTTTTTGAAGTGTACGTCTGGTTTTTGCTATGTATGAATGATGATTTTGTTTATCGTAAATAAATATATTATCATAATTAGGTTTACGCTGTACCCCGACGGCAGGGTAGGGTAGGCAGAGGGAACCTAGCGTTGAGATACTTCGTTTTCCATTTTCCGCCAAATTCTGAAGGTATTGCTTGTTGAGCGGCGGAACTCAACGCCGCGCTTTGCCGCGGCACGAGAGCGAAGAAATTAAATATTTCACTACCTCGAGTGGGAATCGAACGTAACAATCTGTTGCGCTTAATGTCACACAGTTGTGTCCCTGCGCCACGCCTATCCTCTCTTGTTATGTATGAATAATGATTTTTGTTTATCGTAAATTTATATATTATTTTGAATAATAGTAAAAATTTGAACTAAAAAAAAAATATATTTTTAGCATTAAATCTTATTTATATAACACTTGAACCAGAATTTCTATAATAAATTAAGCAGTTTACGTTTCAAATTCTACCCAATGGAGGCCGGATATTATATCAATAACCACTTATAATTACAAAATTACAAATGAATACATTGTTGCAGTTTTAATTTGCAACATTATTGCAAATAATTTACACAACAGTTTTTTTTAAATATAAGAAATCCAACGGTTTGTTATATAACGAGTGTTGTGGCTTAACCCTAGATAGATAACCTACGTCGAATCGACGTAATCGATTTTGAAAAATCCATATTACTCTTTTGTTTTTCGCGTCACTAAACTGACCGTTCCTGCCAACTCAATCGGCCGTCGGAGCTTGCATAACACACTCGTATCGCAACGGTAAGTGCAATACTTTCGTCAATATCCACCTACCTTACGTCGAAATGACGTATGGTTATCTTTAGTGTTAGTTTTTAGGTTTTTAGGAAAATGTGTTATTGCGACTTTTTTGAGAATAAATGTACATATTTTTTTACTTATTATAGCTCACGACAAAAAAAAACATAAAGACGTCACATAATCGTATAAACGATGAAGAAATCAGTCGGTTATCGCATAAAACGAGCGATGCAGAAACTCAAGGGTCGGACAGTGCAACTGAAGACAATTTATTAGAAGATGACGTACAGAGTGATGCTAAAGACTAGGAGGTGCTCCACCAGTGGTAAACACATTGCATACTGAAGATGTATCTGAAAATAACCCTGAAACTCCTGAAAGTGCTTCGCAAAGTATGCCGAGTCATATCATCATGCCACATCGGCAAACTCTTGGAGATAAAAACGACCATCATTGGACAGCCATTAAAGGCAGAACAATTGGAAGAATAGCTCTTCTGCTCTCTGCTTATCTGCTTATATTAAACGGACATCTAGGGATCCCACTCGGAAGGTATTTAACCTTTATGAGCCTTTAGAATGTTTCAGTATATTTATTACTGATGACATTGTGGAGGACATAACAAAATGGATCAACGCAAAAATCCACCTGTAGATTCAAAACCTTGATGTAAAAGTCGAACCTCCCACAGAACTCGAAGGTGTACCTGAGCCAAAGAAAAGAAAATATTGTGTCTTTTGTCCATCAAAAATTAGAAGGATGACATAGACTATGTGCGACAACTGTAAAAATTCCATTTGTGGAGAGCACAAGTCCAG
>DWQW01004106.1:0-20692 GCA_018249695.1 Heliconius erato demophoon | reverse complement strand
AAATAAATAAATAAATAAATAAATAAATAAATAAATAAATAAATAAATAAATAAATAAATAAATAAATAAATAAATAAATAAATAAATAAATAAATAAATAAATAAATAAATAAATAAATAAATAAACAATAAATAAATAATAAATAAATAATAAATAAATAATAAATAAATAATAAATAAATAGTAAATAAATAAATAATAAATAAATAAATAAATAAATAAATAAATAAATAAATAAACGGCAATATTTAATGTCGTGATACTTTAAAATAATACTCATATCTAGATCAATGTTTTACAATTATTTTTCCCATTTAATAGATTTTTTTAATAGCATTTGAAAAGCTTAACGTTATTAGATTAAATTTATACGATTTTTGTTTCTTTTAGCTTGTCGTTGTGTCCAACATATAACGCGGAGTAGACAGAGGGAACCTAGTGTTGAGTTACTCTGTTCCCTATTTTCCGCTTAATTTACGAGCCATTGCATTTTTTTTTTTCATTATTGTCGTGTTGCCATGGCGAGGATAAAAACGTGCATCGACTGCTGCTATACATTACTTAACCAATATAATAATGAGGGGTTTTTAAATCCAATCATTATCCGTGGTGAAAAGTGGATTCTTTACGATAATACCCTGGCAAAAATCCTGCAAAGGCAAATGCATGTTGACTCCATGTCGCGCTTTTCTTCGTTATTAGAGAGGAAATGAAAATAATGAATATATCATTCCCCCGGGTAGGAATCGAACCTACAATAGTCGCGTTTACAGTCGCACGCTTATGCACCACGACGGCTTTAATCATATTTTTTTACAATAACACTAAAACAATAAATTGTGCTGTCAGTTTTTTGTTTTATTTTATTTAGTACACGTTACCTCAAACAGTATTACTACGAAAATAATTCTTTAAAATGCAACCAACCTGATAGCCGTCGAGTTAAAGCTAACAAAAAGGCAAAAGAAACTCGCAACAATACTTTGCAAGCTTATTCGTTGTGTATCGCCTCTATATGAGCGAAGTCAAAGCGTTTTTATTGGCTTTCACAGGCAATTTAAATTTAAATTTTTTGAACAAAATTCAAATTTTCCTGTGAAAAGCTAACGTACATACATATACTTTACTTTAAATTTAAAGCTTAAGACAACAGCAGAACAAAGGTATGTAAAAAAATTCTTAAAATAGATAAAGAAGCTGGTCAAGTGCGAGTCGGACTCGGCCACTGAGAGTTTCGTACCAATTCCAGGATTGTAAATCAACGGAAAGTTCAACTTATAAAAGTAGACAAACTTAAGTTTGTGGGCGTATTTAGTTATTTTGTATGAAATGAGCTACAAATATCAGTTTGAATTGTTTTTTTTATAAAATACCTATAAATTTTCTGTATTTGGATATTTTTCTTCTTCAATAAATAGGAAGTTCTCATTTCGTTACAAAATTCATAATTGTAGGTCCATATTACGTATCCTATTAGTTTCTTACGGGCGAATTTTATTTGAAAATACAGCTAAAACCATGCATCAATATTCGTATTTTTTATTGTGATGACTTAAAAGCTTGACTTTTTGTGTGCCATTTTAACTTGCAACTAGCATGATATGTCGTTCTCTAGGATATTAAATAGAATATTCTTTTTATTAAATAATTAAGTCTATGACTTACATTACGACTGTACTGAAAATGTAAAAAAAAATATGTATTAATATAAAAAAAACATAATATTGATTGTAAAAAAATATCTTTATTGTACATAAAGATATCTTTTTCCATATTCTTTAAAGACCTGTAATTCCGTAAAAAAGTAGAATATTTGCTTAATTACATTTACCTTCATGCTTTTTCCCTAGCGGGGTAGTCAGAGAAAATGGAGCACCTAACGCTACGGTCTCTACATACCTCTTTCACCTCGTCCACTGTCATCAATGTCTTCATACATACCTTCCGGGGGGTCCTCATGCTTTTTACGTGACCTTCCTCCCTCTTTGATACTGTGTTTTCGACCGAGGTAAGGCGAGGAGTAGGGGGAGCCCTACCTCTCTTACGATTCACTTTTCCTCTTTTTTGCTATTCTTTCATCATTCATTCTTTCGTCCCAAACGCTATACCTACGTTTTGCTGCCATATAACAACGTCTGTACCAACACTGCATTGTGTCTCATCAATGCAGGCAACGCACCGTTAACCCTGTTACCGGCAACAATACGCCTTTCCGCATCCATCTCGTATCTTCCATGTCTACTGAACATCGTTCCCAAATATACCACTTCATTAAATTGTTCTAGTATCTTAACGTTTACCCTGATTGCATTCCATCCTTTCTTCAAAAACCAGAAACTTTGTCTTAGTCGTATTCAGGCTTAGGAGCAATAACACTTTGTCTAAGCAGATCTAGAAAACATTTTTATTATAGATATAATATATAAATATTCCCTAAGCTAGCTAGCTTTATTCGTGGTATTTCGTACCCAGACAGTGTCAACGTAGTTGACAGCAGTCCACGGGCACGTCAGTTTCAAGACTTGAAATCCAATTTGTTGTGAAAATTATTATTATGTAGTCATCGTGGCCCGGTGGCACAAGAGTGTGACTGTAAGGCGAATCCTCAGGTTCGTTTCCCAGCTGGGGGAATGATTTTAAATTTTTATTATTTTCTACTGAGTTCCGCTACTCAATATGTAATACCTGGAGAATTCGGCGGAAAGTGGGAAACGAAAGTTTATTAATGAGACCGGAGTATCTTAATACTTACTTTCCATGTTCCCTCTTCAAAAGCTTCAGCTGTGAAATTACGTCACATAATAAATACATATCAGTAACAAGAACCAACTTACTAATTAAATCCTATGTTAATATAAGGAAAATATTCCAAAGAAGCTTATTATAATACCTTTTACATAAAATAATAGGTAATATATTTCATATAAAATCCCATTTTGGGTATTAAATTATAATTTTCGTGTGATAATTATTCTGGTAGTGACGTGTCATTTTCTAATTTTACGCAACACTTGTTTTCCGCTGAATCAATTTCAGCCTTTTGATATCACGTGGATTACTAATTTTATATGTGAATTTAATTTACATACATTAAAATCCAGTCTTTAATGTAGATTTTACAAAACTAGCGGCACCCGTGCGGGTACGCCTGCTTGAAATATACAAATTTTTATTTAAGTGTATTTACCAAAAAACCGGCCAAGCGCGAGTCGAATTCGCCCACAGAGGTTTCTGTATGAATTTCAGGATTGTGATTGGGAAATACTTTGTAGGTTTTGATGATGCGGCGAATAAAGTTACTTATATTCTATGAAATTAACTACAAATATAAGTTTTCCCGCATGTATCCCGCACACAGCAGAGTAGGCAGAGGGAACCTAGTATTAAGACACTCCGTTCCACACTTTCTGACTAATTCTGGGGGCATTGCGTGTTGAACGGCGGACCTCAGCGCCGTTTTTGCTTCGACACCAACGAAGACACGGTGAAGAAAATGGAAATATAAATTTTAATACATATTTCATTGCCTCGAATGGAGATCGAACCTATAACCATTCCCATTTGCAGTCAGACGACTGGCCTCAAACTATTAATAAATTCAAATTAAAATAATTAATTTCCCCGAGTGGGGACTGAACCCACAACTGTTGTGCTTAATGTCATACGATTGTGCCACTGCGCCAGGCGGCCTCATTAAGTTATTTAAGTCTTTTGGGAATTAATTTGATTTTGCTCGCAAAATTTGTTGTATTAAAAGCAAATGCTTAGTAGCTATACGGTATTTAGGTATGGTAAGTATGCGTACACAGCAATCGTAGTTTTTCCCGCATAAATTCCGATCCCGATCCTAAATCTTGAAATCTCGGTGTTTTTTATCATTATACAAATTGAAAGCCAATTCAGTAAAACAGTTGTATAAAATGACTGTTATAGCAATTAGCAAATTATATAACTTTTATATTTATGGACCAATAGTTATAAAATAAACCTTATATGTTAACGAAAGCTTGCCAGAATTTGGATTCTGGCAAGCTATAGCACTATTGGTAGTGAAAACCGCATTTAAATCGGTTAAGCCGATTCTGAGATAAGTGATAACAAACGCACAGACAAACAGACAAAAAGTTTAAAAATCATTGTATTGTGTTCTACTACATTAAATATATAATAAAGAAAAATAAAATTTTCATAAACGTCTCCAAAATATTTTTTTCTTAAATATCTTCCAAGTACAGATCTATTACATTTACAGATCTTGTGTAATAAAGTGTAATTATGATTTTCTTTTCATTACAATAAATAAAACAGTTGCAATTCTGTACGATATAAATAAATTCCTAACGTCGATTTACCAATTTAAAGCAGTATTACAATCTGTTTTCGTTCTTGTTATATGTGAGTGAAAGACGTTTATAAGAAATTGATGCATGTGTGATGAAAAATATATACTGTCATCCCGGTCTTAAGATATTTTACAAAATACTTCAAAAAAGATGTTCTATGTCACTAGGCTTTCTTTGTCTATAGTAGCCCCTAAAAATGAGACTTGTGTGAGGGTAAAAATAAATTAAACCAATTTTTAGTTTCTATTTAAAATATTCTACAAACACAATCCGACAGTAACCCTTCACAGCGATCCTTTTCACTGAATATTTTAAATACAAAGTATCTGGATAATAAAACAAAGTTGATAACGTATAATTTGTTCGCAATTTTGAATTCTAAGGGAAAATAAATGTAGGATTCAGGAGAGCTGCGAACTTTTGTCGGGGTCGGTTTATTAAACTTAGTTAATTCAGGTGTAATAAAAGATAGATATCATAGCTAGTAGTTATATGACATAATATCTATTTAATTGGAATTGTTTGCGAAACATGACATTAAAATTTTCATATAAATTTCAAATATTGGTAACCTTATACAGTAATCTACTCTGTTGTATTTTGCTTTTATCCAACGGCCGTATTCCGTAAGTTTAAAATTATTTTTATATTATTAATGATAATTTTAATAATTATATGAAAATTATTATTAAATAATAAAAAAGAGGTTATTGCGCAGCTTAAAATTATATTGTTTGTTATCATATGAATTGTATAATAGATGTAAATATGTATTCGATAAATATTTCTGGTCAAGGAGATGCTATTATTTAAAATATTCTTCTGTTCTTTAGTCCTAGTATAAAAGTAAGGTTTTAAGATTCACCGCCTAGCATTAATTTTGAAGTAGTTAAAGTAGTTTAAAAAAAATCTTTATAATATGTTTTTATTGATTTATTCCGAACAATATCTGTACTAAGATCGCATTTGTAGAACACCAAATTCTTTAAAAAATATCGCAGCAGCGAAACCCATAAGCTCATGCGTAGATGTACGCATCTATCGACAGCAGGTTGGCTTAACTTGGATGGTGTGGTGATACCTCGTCGCCGTGAGCCGATTTCACATCGATTAGTTTAAAAAGCCACTTATGATTATCTTCCCCTACCTTTCGTAAATTGGAGCAAAGTTTATGAATTTAATGTTGTAGTAGGTATATGTTTTTAATTTTATTTATGAATTTAATACGAGTATAGTAGTAGGTATATGTTTTAATACAAAATTTGCTCCTATTACTAGGAGTACTACTACCTACTAAACCTTTTTAACTTATAAAATATTAAAATATAATATTTTTTTAATATAATTTTTTGTCAATTTTATTTTGTCCTGTTTTTCTCTCATGTAACAAAATTATTAAAGAATCGATGGCGAAATATAATTCCTTTCTCCCCTCCACAGACACTTGAGCCAACTATCACTGTCTCGGAAAACACATTTTAAGACACAAACAATTAACCAAAAATAATTTAACACTTACATTTTTCTAAGTTGTAAATGAATAGTAGTAAAAATGACCTCATTTTTATGGAGTCTAAGTCCCAGACAAAGTATAGTACTCTGCAACAACTTTAAAATTTAAAATTGTTGTACATTCGCCCTCTTTTAGAACAACTCCTGCCATAATATGAATTAAATAAAACTAAAACATTTACTACGTGTAATATTTTATCTTTTTATACATTAATGTAACATTTTTTTACTTCAAATTTATCCTTTTACACATCTAATTTGTTTATTTTTTTACTTCTCGTTATGAATTTGGAGTGAAAAACCCATGAATAAAAATAGAATGTTTGTTATTTTTCTACATAAAAGATTGACCTTAGCCAAATATAATTAGTTTTAATAACAAATATTTCTCTGTTTATTCAACTTGAGCAATATTTTATTAAAAATATGAAAACGATATTACACCAAAGTTTCACTAAAAGGTCAACATCTTCAATAAAAAGTAAATTTTCAAATTTGCTATTCATACCCTAGAGGTACATCGAACCAATTTTCCTTATTTTCTGTGAACCCACGCAATCTGAGGTGACGGACGAAAGGTTCTTATTTACTTATTGATATTCATGTAGGCCACTATGATTCAGTGAAACAGACGTTCTTTCAACTGGAAGCGCAATGGTTATGGTTATGGGTTCGATTTTCCAGTTATGGGAATAAATTATTGTTATTTCTCCGTCTTGCGAAGACAGTGTGCGATATTAAGCTCTGTCACTTAACACGCAAAGTAACGAATTTCATTGCATGAAAGAGATTGCTAACAAAGCTTTCCAGGCAATCTTAAGGAATAGGATATCTTTATATCCTGGAGGAGGGAATGGGTTAGGGTTTAAGCAATAATTATAATAAATTTATAAAGCAAACAGCATACATGTATTTTATATACAGGATGGAAGTGTCTGCGCTCCTTTTACGGAAGCAGCAAAAAATGAATCAAGATACCTCAACAATTTGGATGGATAGGATTTTTTCTTCCATTTCACGATGTTTTCCACACTGTATTTTGTGTGACGCAATTACAAATAGATACCTACTACTACAAAAATACTACTAAGCGTTGCCGATCTGCCGCTTTTTATTCCCAAAAAACATATTAGAACGAGAAAGGGATATCTCTCGTTCTATTTTACGCAATTCAACATTAGTGCCTATGTGCGTCATTCTTGACAAATGGCTCTTTATTTTACAATGATAACTTTATAAACACTTTTTCAGTATTGAAAATCTCTTTTGTTTTAATTATATTAGGTTTTTACAAAGTAGTTAAAAATGTGGTTTCATTTGAAGTGGTGATGACAAAAACATTCTGTATATGTATAAATATAACTTATTTTTAAATAAATATCAGAAGATATGTACGTTACAAGTGTAAGTTATTTTTTTTATTTTTAATATTTAAATTTTCTCGCTCTGGTGATGAGACAAAGCGCGAGGTTAGGTTCCGCCACTCACCACGCAATGCCTCTAGAATTTGACGGAAAGTGGAGACTTAACACTAAGTTCCCTCTGCCTACTCTGCTATATGTGGGATACAGAGTGTAACGTGAAAGAGCTAAAAAATAATTTAAAAACGATTTAACTAAGCGGGCGCACCCTTATATAAAAGCTGTTTATAAACTACTTACACTATAAAGCATAACGAAACTTTATAAAATTTAAGTTTGTTCTACACGAAAATCGAGTTCGCTACCTACGCGCATCTTTCAGTAACACATCTTCATTAAAACTTTCAGTTCACGATCAAAGTTGTCAATCTCACAGGTACCTTTCAGCATATTATGTACTTATAATTTGACTAACACTAGAGGTAACTAACCTACATATTATAATGAGCTTTTAGTAGATCTAAAGAGGTTCATAGTTGAACTGAATAGTTCAACTTTTGCTTAATGTTCAAAGTTTAACTAATCACTAAATGTTGTATTTAAAATTGTTCCTGTATCCTTTATGTCTGTGACTTCAAAACTGCGGAATCTAATCTGCGGAACAGCTAAGCCGGTTTTTATGAAGCTTTCACTAAAAGGTAGAGTTTGTGGGACAGCATATTTTAGTCCGGCTTCTTGCAGCACCGGGTTATAAGTGGAAAAAAATCATATTTGCCCTGAGCGCCTACCTAGACATCACTTACCATCAAGTGTCCTGTCTTTTGCCATAAAAAGAATATGAGATAGCTGCACTGGCTTCTAATGAATTTTGTTTAATATGATTTTATTGAGTTTTACTTGAAATACCGTTATATAAATTTTTAGCATTTAACCTTTGTAAGGGAGTTATTAAGTAATTAATATTAAGAACCCTTAACGTTAAAATTAATTTTCTCAGTATCTACTAATGGTAGCTTTATGATACTGAAAATTTTAATTCAAATTGAACGGCTATCTATAACATTTGAACAACCCATGATAACATCATTTGAAGCCTTCACTTCAAATGATGATTTGTTCATTGAGTGTGAACTTAGTGGACCAATCACTTCCGTAACTTTTCCTTTAAGAGACAAAAAAAAGTGTGTCACTATTTCATATAAAAAGCAGTACTATCATAGTAAATAAAATTTTTGAAGCCATCCCATCCCAGCTATTAAGCTATCCCATGGTTATCGGTCGTCTAAAGAGTATATCTTTGTACCTAAATACACTTAATTAATACAATATTCGTATAGTTCAAGTAATAGAATTATTTTCTTTTGCCTCGTTACTATTAAATATACGTTAATATTAAATATTTTATTTTCTCGAGTAGGAACCGAATCCAAAACCTGTCGTGTTTATAATAATTCAATATTCTATACGTGGAATCTTGCAAATACTGGGATTCCGCGGGATCAATTATTCTCAATTCCGCAATACAGAGATTGAATTCTGGCTGCGGGATTGGAAGCCCTAGTATTAAACATCATCTAATCATTTCATTTCGCAATAAATTCGATATTCAGTTAAGTAAATTATACAATACCAACCAACCCCGAACTTATTACAAAATTATACAATAACTGATTCAAAGCAACTCTGAGACCTGACTGAGTTTAGCTTTGCACTTTATTTTTTTCATTTTATTAACCACACAAGAAAGAAAATACAGAAAACATATAAAAACAGAAAGAATGTGTACAATGGATAATTTATCTCTAATAGAGATCTCTACCAGAAATCCTTGATTGTAGGAGATGTTAAGAGAAACGTTTCGGGTGCGGTATTTAAATATTACGGTAATAATAATAAACCTACATACAAATATACTTAATATTACACGTACATAAGTATATAAACATACAAAAACATATATAATGAACAAATTAAGAAAGAAAAATTTAAAAAATAAAGAAATGGGCAAAGCGAAAAAGTATTAAGAGGCGGATTGCCAGCCATTATAGTGTTAGGAAATAGGTTTATTTACAAAATAACACAAATTGAACTACGTCTACGACACGTAAACCTATGATGTAGAGTGTAGCAAATAATAATTAATTATTTAAATTGTTTCATATTTTCTGACTGTAATTGCTTTTTACTTTGATAAGTAAGATTTTATAAACATAATCTTCGTTTTTAACTCGATAACTTTCCAGCGCAAATTGTTGGCCAAAAGATTGATTGCTGATTTATTAATTACATGTTGTAAAATATTTTTTATAAATTTATCAATAATATTGATACATATTTTAAAATATTGAACTGAAGGAAAATTTTGAGCAGTTCTTGAGTTACAGGTTTTCAAGTTATTTTTACAGAACTTCTAAGGTTGATTGTTTCATTGTATTCGAAACTGTTGTGAAGTTGTTTATAGGATTATTACAACAGCAGCATTGTTATATAAATAATTTGTTTACAGAATATTACTTAATTTAAGCATAAAATAAAATATAGAATTAGTCGTGGCGCAGGAGAACAAGTCTGTGACAGGTTGTGGGTTCGATTCCCATTCGAGTAAATGAAATATTTAATATTTTAATTTCGTCGCTCTAGTGTCGAGGCAAAACCGCAGCGTTCCGCCACTTAACATGCAATGCTTTAAGAATTCGTAGGAAAGTGGGGAACGGAAATGTCTTAATGGGAACGAAGTGTCTTAACACTACAATTTGTTGAAGATTTATAAAGGTAGTATAAAATGTTCATCTTGTTCATATTAAAAAGTAAATATAAAGATTTTTAACATTTTTTAAAGTGTTTGGTTTTATGGGGTTATTAACGGGGAAGACTTACATAAAAACCTATAAGATAAGCAATTTGACTTTATATTTAAATAATAATAATAGACCTTTATTTCATACTTTTAGATTATATATTAACATTATATCATTAATATGTTTGTTCAAGGCTATAAGAAATCTTTAAGTTTAGTTCATTCGGAGGAAAACGGTAAACACAGTGTCTTTACTTCTCACTATCTACACTGATATGTGCGGGATACAGCGCGAAGCTGATTTTTTATTTATTACATGTTAATTAGTCTAGCCCTCATGACGTAAATAGTACTAATTCGAGTCTAGAGAACCTCTCTGTTTAATTACTAGGTTCTTCTATCGTACAATTCAGTAATAAATTACAATAAAGTAAGAAAAATATTTTAGAAAAATATATAAAATTTTATAGCGATACTTGAACCGGCGACTCTGGAGAAATGTCCAAGAGCCGTGGATTTGCCTTTACTTTTAAGTTATTATGCGTTTTGTAAAAAAACTTTCATCTTTTAGCAACACTTAAAAGTTGAAACTATATTGTTTGAATTGTTTACCTTAAAAAGCCTTATCAGGAAAGTAACGAACGAAATAATTTGAACGAAACATTAGGTTCCATACAAATTGCCAAGAACGAATAAAGAGTACGGTAATTGGTTTCTTTTATCAAAAAGAACATTTCAAATAATTTATGTATGTTTGTATCGTTTCATTGAATAAATTGAAAAATTGACTCCACCTTCAAATCAATAATCTAGTTGCTCCATTTTCCACTTCTTTCAAATCAATTATATAGAAGTATAAAGAATCAGAAAAATGTGTTCTATTTGCTAATGAAAAATTCGTTACCAACTAATAAGAATAATATACATATGTATAAACGACATCATTATGTTGTATAAAGGTTAATTGTTCATCTCTATTTATAATTCATGAGAGATTTATTATTAACAGTTGCGTGTAGGGAAGAAAATAATTTATTCTCCCAGAAGAAAATGAACCCACAACTACTACGTTTATAGTCAGACAGCCAAAGATATACGCATATATGTTGTATGATAACGGAGATTAGTCAGTTTCATCGATAGCAAATGCACCAAAAGTTTGGTTTGGCAATGGTTTGAAATTGTACGAACTTTCAAAGGCAAACAAAAGAATGAATCGTAAAATAAGGACTTTTAGAACACAGAATTATTCAAATAAAACTTTATCTAGAAACGTTAGATTTAGAGTTTTGAGTACGTTTTTTATACTAAGCAGTATATCTAGTTGTAAAAGTTATCAGAAAAATCGCTTTCAATCAACAATCGCTTTTTAAAGTTGAATTTAAAAGTTTGTTGTTCTACAGCGTAGAGAATAAAAGATAGAAGAAACACATGTCCTGTTGAGACACTTTGTTTTAAACTTTTCATTCAACTTTTCGAGGTATTGCGCAGTGAGCGGCAGAACTTAACCTCGTGCTATGACTTTTTAGATTAGAAAATAAACAAATTGTTCTTTTTATAGTTTAAAACCCATGAGATATATTTATGCAAATCAAAAAGTAAAATATTGTACAAAAAAATAAATAGAGCGGAAAGAGCATTTTTATTCCATTTGGTTGTGGCTGAAAGGTGGAAAAAAATCTATTGAGAACGCAACTACGTTAGGTAAAGTAAGGTAAAATCTTTTAGGGTTGGCCAACAAAAGCTAGAAAGAAATCTTTACATTTACTTATTTAGAAAACATATAACAATCTTAACATAGCGGGTTTTTAATAATTTTTTATACGTTTTCTAAATAAGTATTTTTCTTTCCTAAATGTAGAATAACATTTTTAAAATGTTTTAAAATCTTTATATTTACATTTTTATGTGAACAAGATTAACGCTTTATAGTATATTTATATATCTTAAAATAAATTAAATAAATTAGCTTCACGCTGTATCCCGCACACAGCAGGGTAGGTAGACGGAACCCAGTGAAAGACACTCCGTTCCCCGCTTTCTGCCGAATTCTGGAGGCATGGCGTGTTAAGTGGCAGAACTCAACGCCGCGCTTTGCCTCGACATCAGAACGAAGAAATGGAAATATAAATTTAAGTAAATATTTCATCTCCTCGAGTGGGGATCGAACCCACAACCAGTCGGTTTTACAGTTTGTGCCGCTTCGCCACGACTGGCCTCTTTATATATCTTCAGTTATTTTATTGAATATCTTGCCTATTTTGTACATATCAGAGAAGGTAGAGGGAACTTGAGAACCTAGTGTTAAGACAATTCGTTCCTATTAAGACACTTCCGTTCCCCACTTTCCAACGAATTCTTAAGGCATCGCGTGTTAAGTGGTGGAAGTCAACGTTGCGGTTTTGCCTGGACAATAGAGCGGCGAAGTTAAAATATTAAATATTTCAGTTACTCGATTGCCAATCGAACCAACAACATGTCACGTTTACAGTTACATGCTTATACCCCTGCGCCACGACTGACCTCAATATTTTATTTTATGCTTAAATTTAGTAATATTCCGTAAGCAAATTATTTATATAACAATATTGCTGCTGTACTAACCCTACAAACAGCTTCATCAACAGTTTGGAATACAATGAAACAACCAACCTTAGAAGTTCTCTAAGAATAACCTGAAAATGCGTAAGTCGAGAACTGCTTAAAATTTTCCTTCAGTTCGTTGTTCCTTATTGTTTGGTTTAATTAAACCCCTTGAAATATACAGATTTTTGTATTTCATAACTTTTATGACTGTGTATTAGAAATTAATTTCAATGTTTCCTTTTTGGTATATTTGCAAAAGTTTTCCAATATAATACAGATGGAATTTTCCATAATATTTGTGGCGTATATGGTATTTGAAAAGTTAATAATACGTCAAGTTTGCTTTTTAATAGGATATACAAAATATTTCAATATCCTTTTTATTACTGGATTTATATCCTCATTTTATATATTATATTGACGCTAATAGAGTAATGGAAGACTTTGTTTTATGTATTACTTTTATTTGAAAAAATTAAAAATATTTTAAAATATTAATATTAAAAAGTACTTATGATAATTTTTTAAATTCAAAAATGTATAAAAGTATGTAAATTAAAAATCAGCAATTTATCTAGGCCAAAAGGGCAAACATTTGCGATGGAAGATTAAAAACATTTCATAACATTCATTTATTGAAGATTATATTTAAAATTTTTGCTTATCAAAGGAAAAATGCAATTACAGTCAGAAAATATAAAACAATTTAAATAATTAATTATTATTTGTTACACTCTACATCATATGTTTACGTGTCGTAGTCGTAGTTCAATTTGTGTTACTTTGTAAATAAACTAAAGTGCAAAGCTAAACTCAGTCAGGTCTCAGAGTTGCTTTGAATCAGTTATTGTATAATTTTGTAACAAGTTTCGGGTTGGTTGAAATTTACTTAACTAAATATCAAGTTTATTGCGAAATGAAATACTAGATGATTCTTAATACTAGAGCTTTCAATCCCGCAGCCAGAATTCAATCTCCGTATTGCGTAATTGGGAATTTGCAATCCCGCGGAATCCTAGTATTTGCGAGATTCCGTCTAGAATATTGTACGTCTAGAATATTGAGGCCAGTCGTGGCGCAGTGGCACGAAGTGTGACTGTAAAACCGACTGGTTGTGGGTTCGATCCCCACTCGAGGAGATGAAATATTTACTTAAATTTATATTTCCATTTCTTCGCTCTGGTGTCGAGGCTAAGCGCGGCGTTGAGTTCTGCCACTCAACACGCAATGCCTCCAGAATTCGACAGAAAGTGGGGTACGGAGTGTCTTAACACTAGGTTCCTTCTGCCTACCCTGCTGTGTGCGGGATACAGCGTGAAGCTGATTTTTTTTTTTAGAATATTGTATTATTAATAACTCATAAATTTGCCATCACTATGCAGTCGTTTGTGACGATGCCGACGGGGCTCCCCTTACAGGACACGAACCTTAGCTTGCGGCCATTTTAAGAAAAATATTAAGCTCTACGGTAAGTACGAGTACACGTCAAGCGCAGCTTTTCCCGCGATTTGACTCTGATCGCGATCATAAATCTTGAAATCTCGGCGTCTTTTATCATCATACAATTTCGAATTTTTTCTATCATCATACAAGTTGAAAGCTAAAGATTCAGCTAATTCAGTAAAACAGTTATATAAAATAACTGTTAGCGCAATTAGCAAATATGTCAAACTAAGTGCTTTAAAATGATATAACTTTTTTATTTATGAACCAATTGTAATAAAACAAACAATGTTAATGGAAACTAGCCAGAATCTAACAGTGAAAATTTTATTAAATTCAATTTAGCCGTTTCTGAGCTTAGTGTGAATAAACGCACAGACAAACAGACAAACCGACAAAAAATAAAAAAAAACATTTTCTTTTCAGTCTCTATTACATTAATAAAGGCCCCAATATGTTTTTTTCTTATATATCTTCCATGAACAGACTCCGATCCATTACATTTTATTATAGGTATAGATTATCAACGTAAAATTTACTATTTAAAAGTGCAAAAAGTCACGGGGTGAGGGACCCCCCTGGGGGGAAGCGTGGAGGGCGGCGAGCCATTTCGCAGCAAGGATTTTTTGGTATCCTAATTTTAAATCTGTTAAACACAGTTTTAGTCTACATTAAATGGCCAAAGTAACTAATATACTTATTTTATGCTGGGAGTAATGGATAAATGAATGAGTCGATACAGCCGTCTACAGCAGACGTGATGTGTTTACAGTTAAATACATTTCTCTCTACTGTAATTTCGAAATAGTGTAAAGAGCAAATTTTATCTTCGTTTAACGTAGAAAATTAATAGAGTATTTAAAAGGATAACGAATAACTTGATTATGGCAAACATCCTTCAGAATAAAAAAATAAATAAATTCAAATTACTACTTTTAGACAGAATTATGCTTACTATACATTATCCTTAAAAGATATGAATATGCAGTCGTTAACTTTTTTGTAGCTCTTATTAAGAGGAACAATACTCCCGTACATTATTTTCATGTAGTACTTACCATTAAAACAGTGTATGCACGGAAGTGTCTCAACGGGTTGCACTTTATACACATTTATCGTATTTATGCCAAATTACATAAGTATATACATATAATAAATAATAAAATTAAAACTATATATAAACCCTCCTTTACGAAAACTACTCAATGGTGAAAACCGCATCCAAATCCGTTGAGTGGTTTAGAACAAGACTCAATAAGGCACAGACACACACACAGAGTGTGACTTTATTTTATACTATTATTACTAGCGACTCGTTTGCGGCTTCGCCCGCCTTAACTGCACAAATGTTTCTTTAAGTGTATTTAAGAAAAAACCCGAGGCAGAGGGCGACTATATTTTATACTATTATATACATAGATGTTGCATGAACAATGAGAATTATACTGAAAATATTTTGCATGACGCAAACTACAACAGGTTTGACAATTTATACACTATTGTGCTTATAAAGTGACATAAACGTTGCTATGGCAACAAGTATTTTTATACGAACCCATAACCTATCGCGTTTACCGTCACACGCTTGTCGCACAACTGATCTTTTTAGTTATAATAAAGTATTTGCTATATTATTTTTTCATATTATCTTATCCTTGTTTTAGATATATTCATTACTCTCCCACCAATACGGCTGCCCCTGGATGTATTATGCTTTTGTCCGAAAATCTTTGTTTCCTTTTTCAATATAACAAAAGAACATCCTGCTATTTGAATGCTGCCTAAGCCTATTATATAGCTTCGTGCCTTAAACGTCAAAATCTTTGAATATACCACAAATAAAATCAACATAAAATGTTTAATTACTTTTCTTCCAATTTATACGAGGGCATACTATATACATGGTGGAAGCGTCAGCGCTCCTTTTACGGGAACTGCATGTAGAGTAAAATATTTCAAACCCATACCTAAAGAAATTAATCAAGATACCTCAACCGTTTAGACGTAGATTTTTTTTTCATTTCACGATATTTATTCGTGTATTTCAAAATCACCTGTATTTACATATAATATACATGTTTACTTTTTAGAACAATCTCTTTTATTTTTATTATTTAAAAAGTGTACGTGCGGTGTTGAGTTCTGCCACTCAACCCACAATACCTCGAGAATTAGGTGGAAAATGGGGAACGGAATGTCTTAACAGTATGTTCTCAGGTTCCCTCTGCCCACCTTTCTATATGCAGGATACAGTGTAAAGATAAAAATAAATATATAATCATATACTCATGCAAGACTGCTACAAAACATTGCTTTTGTTCAAAATCTAATAACTTTTTCTTGTTAATGTCACTGCCGTCCCTGCGGTTGGTAAATCATAATTGACGTAGGTTGAAATGGACAAACATCGTGTGCGCCTATAAATTTCAATGACTTCGTTTCCAAACATACGTACGTGTATCGATCACTAGGTGTTTGTTTTCTGAACGTACCTAGTAGGCCAGTATTTACTCTATTATTACAGTATTTTTTATTTATAATAGTATTTCCTTTTTGTATAACCTAGGAACCTAGTATTAAGATTCTGCGTTCCCATTAAAATAAATTTCTGCAGAATTTTTAGGTATTGTGTGTTAAATGGCGAGACTCAACGCCATGCTTTGCCTCGTTACCAGAAAATGAAATTATTAAATATTTCATTTCCCCAAGTGGGAATCGAATACACAACTAGCATACGTGGCGTTTACAGTCGCACGCTTGTTACCCTGAGCCACGATTACCTCAGCATTTTTTTTTTATCTTCACGTTCTACTTCGAACATAGCAGGGTAGGCAGATTGAGCCTGGGAACCTAGTGTTAACACACTTCGTTTTCATTAAGACATTGCCGTTCCTCCTTTTCCGCCGAATTCTAAAGACATTGCTTGTTGAGTGGGGGAACTTAACGCCGCAGTATTAAGTTAAGTTATCAAAAACTATATCAATAGTACGGTTAAGGTGGGACGTAGCGTGTTAAATCCTAGTCGAAATTATTTATTTCGACCAAGTTTTATTGACTTTCTAACGAGCAACGACGTCTCGCTAAGTGGAACGTTACCGGAATAAACAATTTAGCCTTTCCTCAGCAAAGGAATAGCAAATAGATTTAATCAAAGAAAAAATGGAAGTACGGAGGAAACTGAATTATTTATATTTGGATCTCTTAAGAAAAATATAACCATTACAAAATTATTTGTAGTTAGTGTGATATATTGACTTTTTTGACGCGTTATTCCGTGTATAACAAGATACGAAGAAAAAGAAACCTAGTCTCACGGCACTCTGTTCTCCGCTCCCAAATTGGGATGAAGCGAGGCGTTACTCAATGCTTTGTAATAAATTGAAATACCTATATGTAATATATAAGTATACTTATATATTATGATAAAAAAAATCAGCTTTCCGCTGTATCCCGCTCACAGCATGGTATGCAGAGGGAACCTAGTGTTAGGACACTCCGTTCCCCACTTTCTGCTGAATTCTGGAGGTATAGCGTATGGAGTGGCAGAACTCAACGCCGCGCTTTGCCTCGAAACCAGACCAAAGAAATGGAAATATTAATTTAAGTAAATATTTCATCTCCTCAAGTGGGGATCGAACCCAGAACCAGTTGGTTTAACAGTCACACTTTGTGCCCCTGCACCACGCCTAGCCTCAAATATGTTATGATCATATTCATATATCATATTTTAATGTATAATTTAGTTTATATCTTTGCAGTAATTTTCTAAGAAAATAAAAGAGAAGATTTTTACGGTTACGTATCTCAAAAAGCAAAGACGGAACCCTGTCCGTTCGTCAAGACTGTTTATCTTGAGATACCAGCTTAAATTAATATAAAATATTTAAGCCTATGGTCCCTTGAAGCACAGGAAAAACAAAGGTTCTACGTTAACGGAATCAAAAGATAGGAGCATTGACACATCGTTTTTGCTGCATACACAAATGAAGAAAAATATCCGAAAATCCGGTATTGTATAGAAAAAGATTATAAACATAAATGTGTAATTCGTTTCATACAAATCATCACTCATTCACTCATTTTGTATGAAATGCATTTGCACTTGCAAATAAATTAATAATTTATTATATAAAATTTTCTACGTTTTAATTTGTTTATATTGGTATAGTTTTTTAATATAATTATAAATTTATTATTTTACATGCGTTATATATTTATTTTTTTATATGAAATTATGAAAATAATATATTTCCACAAAAAATCCTATAGGTATTAAAATATCGTTCCAAAAATGAATTAATGTCGCATCACGAATTCTGTCCTTATATTAAAACTTTGACGTTTCTCTGAAGATAGCTCAATGAACGTTTGTGTTTTATAATAAAGCTTTTCATTTCCTGAATTATTATTCGAATGTCTTCGTTCATAAGCTTTAAAATGAGTAATGCCCAAAATATCTTAGATTTTCCTAGATTAGTGTCTTTCTAGTATCTTTATACAATTTTAATTTCTGTGTACGGTTCCGTTATGTTGGGTGAAAAACAAAAAATGTAATTATTATAGAGTCGTAATGTCAGTCAGTCTGTCCCTTCGTATATTTTTGTCCTTCCGTAGCTACTTTATTTTGAAAATATTTAGACTACAAATTAGGAATTTAGTAGATAAATATTTTGTAAATTGCTTTATTGTACTAAAAACCCAACCCAAATTCAGTGTTCTTTATTTTAATATATGTGTTTTTTTATTTCAATAAATTCCGTTTTTTTTATTGATTTATTTGCGGCAGTTATAATTATTTAAATAAAAAAATAATCTTAAGATAGCCTTAACACACTAAAATATTTGATAAACATACTATTTTGATAAACTTTATTGATAACCTACTCGTAATATTCAAAATTGCGTAAATTTCGTTTCAATTTATTAAATTAAAAAATTTTTCACATTCAGGTATTAAAAAATAACAATTCATTTTACCGAGTGGGGATCACACCCACAACAGTCGCATTACATACACACACACGCATAGTCGTGAGTTTTTAAACAATCAAAAATTTTGAACGAGTGAGAAAAAAATATTTTAAAAACGTCACAAGAAGCTTAGAACTTTTTATTGAAATACAGCTTAGTTGTTATTTGAGCAGGTACATTTTAAATGAAAGTAATAAACTTGTAACTAACATTTTCCTGTTAATTAAGAAAATTGTGAAGTAAACCAAAAATAAAACTAGGCATCTATAAATATTGAGCTAAATTTATTAGAGTCCAATACGAATATTATAAATACAAAGCTGCCTGAAGCGCAAATATACTGTAATACATAGGATTTTGTTTCATAATATAAGGTGGTATGGTATAAATTTGTATAGCATGTATTTTGATTACCTTCTAATAATAGAAAACTGAAATGTGTTATTCTCTATCATTGGAAACAAGTCATATATTTTAAGAAAGTAAAGGTCGAAAAGTCTGAGTCGAAATAGTTTATTTTAATTCGAAATAAAATTAAAAATGGCTATCTTTTTCAGTTGGAAATAGAGCTAGCGATTCATTGACATCGTGTTATTATAAAATAACGTAGGTATAGCAATTTAAGAGTCCAAATAATTTTATAAAGCCTTTTAAATAAAAATAAAAAAAATATGTAAGAAAATATTAAAGGAGAAGAGGACACAAACAACCTAGTATTAAAATTCTTACTCCATATTTCACTTTGCGTGGTGAGTAGAGGAAGTTAACGCCGCATTTTGTTTTAACAGCGTGGAGAAATAAAAATAATAAATTTACCCTTGAGAATAGAACCCACAATTATACGTTGAAGTTGTTACACACGCTGTTTCACTGAGCCACTGATGGAGCATTTAAAACCCTACAAATTTCAAAAATATTTTAAATGTAGGGTTAACCCAGCGGTAAATAGCTCTAATTTTATTATTCTTTTTAAACCTCCATTTAAATATTATCCATACCTATATTATAAATTCGAAAGTAACTCTGTCTGTCTGTCTGTCTGTCTGTCTGTCTGTCTGTTACGCAATCAGAGCCAAACCCCTAATTCAATTGTGATAAAATACTCATAAAGAGATACTTAAGGTTCTTCGGATGAACATAGGTTACTTTTTTTTCTCATATTTGTAATATTGTCGATATATAATAATATATTAAAATACTTTTTAGTTTGACAGGCAATTTATTCCGCCATGTTAATAACAACCGACTGTTGCTAAGCAACGGTTTGCAAAGTTTGTTTGTTATAAGAAAACGTCACCCAAAATGAGCTTAACGCATACATGGCGGGCGCCGACTCAACCTTATGAGATACATAAAAACAATGTTTAACAAAAATATAGTTCTTTAATGTTTAAAAAAGTCCGCTATACAAATACCATGTTTATCTCTGAAGGTTAAGCAAAAGTAATCATTTTAATTAATTTACTTTATATTTATCGAGTTTTTGTTGTATTTATTTTCTATAATTTGATATTGATCCTTATGAAAATGAATATAATAGTCACTTTTAATATTTCATCTGGATTGAAATTATAGTTTACTGTATAACATTCTAATAAATAATTAAGGAGATGTCACTGATTCGAAATGACCTAGCCTACGAGCGGCATAGTATGACCGACGCGAACGGGCAGATGAA
>DWQW01004105.1:0-20698 GCA_018249695.1 Heliconius erato demophoon | reverse complement strand
GTTCTGTCTGAAACCCATCCAACTGGTAATGCTAAATCTGTTAAATCAATACTATATTTGGACTGGCCATATGCAACGTCAGACTCGGTCGGCTTCATGGAAACACAATACACAAGTGAAAAAGTTCGTACTTATGGTAAGAACGCCACGTCACGTCACTCTTTACATACGGCAGAGTAAATAAAATAAGGGGAGGACGACGTAAGCGAAGCGTATCTCATTTCTTACCACCTCTCGTCAACGTAGACCGTAGTATAGACGTATATTTTAAATGCAAAAAGACCGCAACTCGCAAATCGCGGAAGAATGCACATCGTCTCGCCTACTCTACACATTTTTACACGGCAAGCAGTTTATGTTATGTTTTAAATTCCAATTTTTTTTTTTCAATTACGATTATCATCAAGAAACTAATTATTTCAGTATAAAAATATATAGTGAAAGGATGTTATCATAAACTAGAAACCACCAATTCATTAAAAGAAAACAGACCGTGTACCAGTTTGACGATGTCATGAATTAGAATCGAAGACTAGTTGGTCTCAGGCGTCTGTCAAACTACTTGCGTGAGAAAATATCTGAGAAAATTTTCCAATTTGTGAAATGTTTATAATATACGATAGATAGAAATGGATAAATTCATAGATATGATACAGGAACAAGTTGTTTACAATTTCTATTTTAAAGAAAGCTACAAGTATGAAAATAAAATGTAGTTTATTATATTTCATTATAAGTTTGTTGTATATTTCAATTCAGGTAATGATATAAGAGTGGGAGTAACGCACACGCTGAAAATGAATCAACGAGGGTAATGCCACGGGTCAGGAGGATAGCGAGCGTAGGCAGACTCGGAATAGGAACCAGTTTGGGTCATGCAACTCGTGCAATTCTATTTATATCCAAGTTCTGCATTCGGCCCACATAAAATAGATTCCTTAAGGTGTAAAATTATTGTCTGGAAATTAATAATTAAAAAGCAACAAAAATATAATTGTAGCTTACTGTAATCTGTGAATAATATTAAAAATATGTAAACTTTTTATTATGCTTTGATAATAAACGTAATGTTATAAAAACCAATAATCAATTTAATTTTAATGAACTAGTTAGTGCTGGATGATGATATAAAAATAAAGTAATTTTCAAGCGTTTGCAAGCATATTAAGGTGTCAAAAAGAATATCTCTTTTTTTTGCTTACCCTATGACTACCCTACGACTGGTTTACGCTAAAATGTTGGGTGTAGGAGAACTTAAACTATTCACATTAAACTTAGTACTTTGATAATAGTCCAAATGCATTCCTATTTTCTGAATATCCCCAAGGAACCTGTATGCCAAATTTTAACTTTCTACGGTCAGAAGTTTTATCTCTCGTTGTCTGTTTCAGTATTGGAAAAGTTTTATGTATGTAATATGTAGTTAGATTCAGTACTATAGAACTGTAAAAATAATATCCATCAATAGTAAATATCGTCGGAAGGGAATATAAAATCGAATGTTTATATAAAACAAATGTGAAACCTTTAAAGGCTAAATTGTTCAGTTTCCTAAATCAGAATATGGTACAAGTTAAATCTATAATAGCATCGCAATGCCATTTAGTACTCTTGAGAATCCTTTCACGGAGAGAAACAGCCATGATTATATGACATTTGAAATCTATTTTATTTAAATTTTAAGTGAAGAACATCTAACTTAAATCATAAAATACTGTAATTATCAGCAACGTAACGTAATACGACAGGATAACTAAATGGATTTATGTTTTGTAAATATTTTATTTCAATTACCTGAAGTAAAAACAACAATATAAATTTACAGATAAGAAATTGAGAACAAAATGTGTAATCAAGTATTGTATAAAAAATATCACATAATTAACAAACCAGTTCGGTCCGAGTGAATATGTGAATCATAATTTTTTTTTTGGCTTGGAAAAAATCAAATGTAGACGAACAATGAAAAGTTAATAATAATAATAATAATTTATTCATATCAAAATTACAAACAAAATAATAATTTATAACGATAATAACCGCATTAGTTCTATATATGTCCCAGATACCCTTCAAATTTTAGTATGCCAGTACCTCAGCGATTAAACATAATTGCAACCGTTAAGATGAGTCACACTTAACGATGCACCCAAACATATTTGCCTTATAATATTGCTTTACTTTTTCTTATACCAACGAGTACCAGTGACTTTTAAATGGAAATTGGTCGACTGTGACGACTAGATTTCCAACTTCTTTAAGCGTACACATAAATATTAATTAATAAATAAATACATTTAAAAGTTATGCGCATTAGAAATACTTGTTTTTAGGGTTCCGTACCTTTTAAGGCAAAAAGGAACCTATATAAGATCACTATGTTGTCCGTTCGTCTGTCGGTCTGTTTGTGTGAATGTCTGTATGTTCATAGGAACGTTTGGATATATCGAGTCGAAATTTAAACTATATACTCATATCTACGGTCATATGATTTCCTGAAAAAAATAGTTTTCTCTCACTTAAAAAATATATATGGTCGTTTATATCGCAATGAAACGTGTATTTCGACACTATAAAGGAAATCAAAATTAATAGGTTACTTCCGGTTTACCGAGAATTACTAAATTTGGCAGCTAGCATGTACAGGTAGTGCTAGTTAGAAAAAAAGTCTGAAAACTATATATTTGTGGCAATAGCAAAGCTACACGCGCTTGTCCGATGTTTATTTTATTACGAAAATTATTATAATATTTATAGATAATTAAGCATTTTTGAAAAGTAGAAAAACTAATGGCTTGAAATGAACAACATAAGGAGTCACGTCCTCGCAGGTGACGTCAGCCTGGGTAATTAACAGGCAAGCGTACGCCACAGGCTTGGTCGAATGCTCAAAGCAGAAGCCCGCAGGAAATCGCCGCTTACATCATCCACGTACGTGTCCTAGCATGCCTATTGTTTATAGTGGCCTTATTGGTCAAATAGAAAGAGACAAACACATTTAAATTAATTTATGGTAGTACAAAGTACCTAGAGTTTTCTAAAAATGTTTTGGTATCACTAAAAAAAATAACAGTACTTTAAAACTCTCAAAAATATTTACGTACATAATAATAATGTTTACTAATTGAATTTATTAGACGTTGATGCTTTCAATTTTTAAATCACAAAATAACCTATTACTATCTTTAAGCATCTGTTTCGTTCACAAGTAAGAGTTCTATTTTTGATGAGATGAAATTTCACAAACGCCACAGGATTTTCAATTAAAATAACATTTGTAATATAAATAGAAAATACTCCGAAAACTGTTTTTTGTCAATCACGTCTTAGGTCTAGTTTCCAATGACAGTTCTGATAATTTGGCGGAAGCATTCTATAAATCAATAACAGTCGAAGCGAAGTCTCTGCGTCGTTAACTAATGCGTTGATGTAAATAGTATTCTCCCGTTAAGCAATGTGTCTATGTCATTAATCTTGTCAATACCTTGTTTTTCTGATATCACTTGCGTATTTTATAATTAAATTACACCTTCAAAGTGAAACAGGACGTAGAGTTTAAATTATAAGTTGCACATATTTCACATATCTACTAAACTACGTATAAAGTAAAGCTATAGCAGTTTAAGCATTAAAGAGATTAAATTTAACTCTCCAAAATCGGTGGAACATTTCTTTAAATAAGGCAGTTTATAAATAGGATCGTGACGGGAAAGAATGAAGATTTTAAGTGTAATGTAGTTTGAAGGAGGAGAGGAGTAAAATATCACATGACACACGACACGCCACTAATTTAAGCCCCCTGTCCGAGGCCGAAGTGGCAGTGTAAATCAAGCCGCACCCGAGCACGAAGAGCAAATAGTTATGAGTATGAGTGAGCACGTCCAACATGCAATCTGGACTATGAATAAATTTAAAACATCAAAATATAGTAGTACGACTGAAACTATATATTTATAGCTTTTATATCAATTTATACAGAAAATTATATACCTTTCATTGCATCTATATTTTATACTTGAATCTTGATAAACAAGTCTATAGAGGGCACTGATAAAAACGAAAAAACATTTAATTTAAAGGAAGAATCAGTTACTAAAAAATTAATAAGTACTAAGGATTTAGTAACTACTTTTAAAACAAATTTATTAGAAGAATGTGCAACAGCCAACAGGAGAAGATAAATGAAAAGGCGTACCGGCTTAGGGTCGTCAAAAGTAACGAGTAACAACTACGGGCACGTGTACCTATTTTTAACAGCACTTACCGTCTCTCTTGTTTAAATGAAGCTTTCAACTTCCGAGCTTTAAAACAATCCACACCTTTAAGGTTCCGCCTTCTTTAAATAAAATTTAAACAGATATACGGAATGGAGTATGTAGCATAAGACTCAAGTTAAGTAAATTGCGTTGTTCGATAGAGCGATGAACTCACAGACAAAACGTTCTAGCACGTTCTGGCCTCTGATTTTAGTCATTATAAACAGATAATACAAAAAACTTCTGATTAAAATAATAAAGTTTTAAATTTAAGAGTTTTTGCATTATTTTATTACATGCACCTAAGATTCGCATTGACTCGACCGCAGACTGTTAGCCACAAGTTTAGACTCATTTCTCTATGCAAGATAGAGAAAATAAACGATTAAGAAATAAAGGACGCAAAACAGCGACCACATCCACGACCAACAACCCAAACATTAAACTACAACGTGTTTCAGATTGACTTAATATTTAACAGAAAAGTCATATCTGCTTTGATAAATCTTTAGTATAAAGCACGGGATGCAGCGGTTTGCGCAAATTTTAGTACAGTTTCAATGGTTATATATTTTTAGTTTACAAATGCGGGGGCAGCAATTAAAATTTCTGTGATCTACTTCAACATACTAGAGTAGAGTCGTTCAGTGAGACCACTTGACTTCGCGACAGCTCCGTTAGCAAAGCAGAAAACCAATTAATGTAAAACGGCAGCGCTCACAGTTACTTGCTACTTTTATAAACGTAGTCACTGTAGAAAGCTCGTTCTCATTGTCCAACATATATAAGATTATATATATTATATATATAAGATAAGATTGCAAATTTAAAATATGAAATTTAAAATCAATCAATTTACTTTGTATTTCTTAACAAAAATTATAGTTGAGTACCTAAAGTATTTTTTTCAAAATGTTTTCTTGTTAAGAATTATATTTTTTGTTTCACAGTAGTGTATTGTAATAAACGCACAGTGGATATTCAATATGTCACTGGAAATAAATGAAATTATAAAAATTGACAATTCCAATATACCATAATACGAATTTAGAGTAAAATAAATGAAGCCGTAGATGGAACTTCGATACAATACGAAATCTTAGGGGACATGACGCTATAGTATACCTAAATATTCGTTTGCCACCCCTCTTAAGGGTAGGAGACGTGGACAAAATTCGAAATATCCTATTTTCTAATATAAAAACTGCAATATTATGTTTATGCTGTTACATTAAGTAGAAAAGAGTATTTTTATCACTCTATGAACAGTGGCTATAATATATGTATATATACAAATTGTAAAATTTATTTTGATTATTCATTACGTTTGTTCAAATCTCGACGAAAGGTATGTAAAAATAGTGAAAACGTTTCAAAATGAAAGCGTCTTAATTATAAGTACACGTTATTGTGTATGAATATGGTATTTAACGTGCTGTGTGGATGTGGGCCGTGGATGAGCTCGCGTGACGCTGGAAAGCCAAGCGAGCGTGCATTTAGCGGGCCCTCATATAAAAATATAGAAACTATAATAGCTCTTTGTCTTGGCCACATAGAGATTGAAGTGCAACAGTAATATTTCCATTTATCCGAGCGCTGGCTCGTTCGTACGCGCGCGCTTACACCACTACTTGCGGACATTGGAGAAATTTAAATGGACGCGATAATGGTACTGCTATTAAAAAACGATCTAGATCTTTATAAATTTAAACTGTATTCATTGATATTTCCATAAAGTGATTTAGTCACGGATGAAGTGTAAGTATATATTAGCTAGACAAAATGTTTAATTTGGATCAAAACAACAGATATGGAAAGGAATGATTTACATTGATACAGACGACAATTTAAATATATGCATTCTTTTATGTTTAATCAGGCAGGTTTAAATTGCGAGTTGATTAATTTAAAGAAAATAATAATAAGGAAGAAAGAAGTTAAGCAAAAGTAGAAAATAATTTGAACTCACGAAAAATGAAAGTACTTTTTAAAACCAACTAAACATTATTCATCATTTTAAAAAAAATACTGGTCAATTGAGAGTCGGTCTTGGTCACGGATGGTTATGTACCAATTTAATGATTGTGGGTCAACGGGAATGTGACATATAAAAGTTGAAAACTTAGATTTGCGGTCTACATACTCTTTTTATATCAAATTTAGTTAATTTAGCAAGCATAAAAGTGGAAAACTTAGGTTTACGGGCGCATGCACTCTTTTTATATCAAATTAACTATAAGCATAAGTCTCTAATATTTTTTTTCTATATACCTATTATTTTTTAGAATTTTTGTATTATAAATTTCACTTCTACTCAAATTTCACAATAGTAGATCTGCCAGAAGTACCCTATAATTTTATTATTACGGTGCAAATTTCATACTAAAATCAGCAAAAACTATTAATGTTCGTATATTTTAAACGCATTGACTTAGAAGTTTTTTTTTTCGATTAGAATTATTTTCAGACCGTAGACTGGCACAGTTGATATTAATTTCAGCTTGACATGTCCATGTAACCTTGAGATCAATAACATACAGAGAAAAACAAACGGAGAGTGGTAGTAGTAGTTTTCTCTTTTAAAGTACGTATTCCAAAAAAATCATATATGTACCAATATAAAGTACGCAGAACGCTGTATAAAAATTGTAGACAGTTCTGTTGAATTTTAAAGCAATACTAAATTTAACTAGAGAATATACCGAAAACCGAATATGAAATATCTCGGCCAAAATTAAATAAAGAGAATTTCAAAAAATATCTTTGACAATCAGTTATTACCTCACGAAAATTTTACTCTGAAAAGACATTGAAATAAGCAGCAATAATATATGAGCACAGTAAGTTCATAAAGTCTGCTTTTACGGCGATAAATTACATTCAGTATATTTCAGGCAGGTTGCCCCAGGTCGCTGAGCCATAGAGCTCATAACATAAGTTATTCATGATATTAGAACAAGGCGCAGCGCAATGGTCGTCGGGCGCTTAGGGCTAGAAGGGTCGACGCCCCTGACAACGTGACGTCACCCGCCCTACAGCTGGCTATGACGTCATACCGCCGCCATAACAAATACCTAAGAATAAAAATATAGAAGCCAATCTCATATCAATCTAAGCAATATGTTTACCATATGTCCCAACTTTCAACATACCCTTGAACATTAACAGATGGTTGCGAGGACTTCTTACATATAAGTACAAAAAGTTTTTTTTAACGTCATGCTGTCCCGCAAATAGCAGGGTATACAGAGGGAACCGGGGAACGTAGTGTTAAGAGACTTCGTTACCATTAAGACACTTCCATTCCTCACTTTCCTCCTAATTCTAGAGGCATTACATGCTGAGTGGCAGAATACAACGCAGCTCTTTTCCTCGTTACCAGGGCTAGGAAATGAAAATATTAAATATTTCATTTCCTCGAGTGGGAATCGAACCTATAACTTTTCCCGTTTACAGTCCCGAGTAGCCTCAAAAAGATAAATTAAAGAATATCACCCCCCTCCGTTATTTTTTTAAATTTATAATCTACAAGTAAGTGTTCAGCTGCCTTCTCTTAATGTGTAACTATAAGCGAAATGTTATATTATATGCTGCATTTAAGATAGCAATAAACCAATTATTCTCTTCTTGTCTGTTATTTCAGTCGCACATTCACAAATTACTTTTGTCATAATAAATATATTTAAGTTGAGATAGTTAGAAAGGCGGCCTGAAGTGATTAATTGAGCACGGCAGTAAAACAAAATGCATTAAGAGAACAGCAACGACGACTCGGACTAAGTACCGTAGCGGTGAGTAGCGGTACCGGCGTGATTTCTCGTCAAAACGGAGCCAGCGGCCGGCGAGCGTCCGTGCTCCAACACCAGATGGATACCCAAATTATTTCCTTTACCTCCATCATTGTATCTTCAGAATGTTATTCCACAACTGTATATGCATATAGCTGTAGAGGCCAGTCGTGGCGCAGCGGCACGAAATGTGACTGTAAAACCGACTGGTTGTGGGTTGGATCCCCACTCGAGGAGATGAAATATTTACTTAAATTTATATTTCCATTTCCTCGCTCTGGTCTCGAGGCTAAGCGCGGCGTTGAGTTCTGCCACTCAACACGCAAAGCCTCCAGAAATCGGCAGAAAGTGGGAATGGAGTGTCTTAACACTAGGTTCCCTCTGCCTACCCTGCTTTGTGCTGGATACAGCGTGAAGCTGATTTTATATGCATATAATGACGATACAAACGGTAATAGCCTGGGAAATCTGGCACACAAACACCACGTTCAAAATGCGCCAGATTGGAACGTAGAGATAGCCGAAACAATGCCTATAACAGTTCTTATGTGCAGATAGTGCAGTTTAAATACACATTATATATTTCAAGATTGCCGGACGATACGGGAGAAACTTTGCGCGTGTATTGTGCTTTGTTAAAGTTTCTCGGCGGCAACGCTAATAAATTTAGATTCTTAGAGTATGCGAATGTTCAGCAGTGACTAAGAGTTTTTTAGTTTGAAATGAATATATGTACCTACACGAACATGAATGACGTCGACGCTGTTGTTAGTTATGTAGTTTAAGAACTTTTATATTACTAATAATGATGAATGGTCTTATTCTTTTTTTAGTTTCATGCTGTATGCTATGTAAATACTGAATGTTGACTAGCAACGACTGGCGTCAAACAAAAGATTATATTGGTAATTAAATAAAATTAATTTTCTAAATAAAACAATACATCATGTACGCCTAGGTAACCACCGAAACCACCAAAATGGTTGTATGATAATATTTTTCTTGTACATACTAACATATGTGACATGACAGAAATCTACAAGATGTTCCGTTACGACAGTTTCATGTCAGTTGTCATAAATATTGTCAAAATGACAATAGATTTTATTACAATGACCTGCTGCACTTTAAAGGTTTACACCTTACAAGTATCAACGTAACAATAAAACATGTAATAATATTATTGTAGCAATTTAAAAAAAAAATCTGGTAATATATTGTTTTGCATTCTAAAACGAATTACCAATTTTTTTGCAGCGAAATGTAAGTTCTTTTAATTTTATGCAATTAAATATAGCAAAATTAAAAGTAATTAATGTTAATTACAAGTAAGCATAAAAAAAACAATTTAAAATGTATATTAAAATAAATAATTACATTATTATTTATTACAAAATTTACATCAAATATAAGAAATAAAACTTATTTATGAATATACTGCCTATCCAATAAGCGTCGCATCTAAGATAACAAGTAAAAGGAATGTACTGAGGCGATTGCAATTTACACGGACCAGAATGAGAACAAAATAGATCATTTAAGGCCATCGTGCAGTAATCTCATTTCCACGGTGCAGGTTCGAAGACCCGTCGGCCGTCGCCACTCGCTCGCGTGATCGCGCTCTATCAGCCACCCAGCGTTTTAATTAATCTAATAGATATATATGGACGTGAACAATACCCATCATCGTTTTATCTACAGTTTCTCACTATTAATTGGACTAACACGAGATTAATGTATTCCGTATACTCGAATAACCATATATTTATATATATAACGTTACAAAGTAATGGTAGCGTTCCTAGAATGCAATTGTGCACCAATAAGATTCATGTCGCCCACTTATAAAAATGTTAATAAGAAAAAAATAAAATTTGAGACGGGAAAAAATGACATTTCTTACAGGTCAATTTTTTTTCTCACACTACAACATATAGTGGTGTATTTTTGAAGTACTTTTTTTTCCAGTTATATATATTTAATTGGAAATCAATTACTTTAACACTGTATATTCACTCGTTTCTTTGTTTTCAGAAATACACCACAAGTACAGGTTAAGCAAAACGCCGGCCGGCGCGGCGCGACGGGACGCGGCGCGTGGGAGGGACTGAGCGCAGTTCCTGAGAGACGAGTGTAAACTCACATGTATGCACGAGAAGACTTAGAGCCGCTGGTGCTAGGCGGAGAGGCACTGAGGATCTAATGGGGTGTCGGATATGATATCACTGGTATCGCGCAAAAAGTACCGCGGTGGCCGTTCGCACGGCCGGTGTATAGGGGACTGGCGCGCGCTGGCTCTGAAACCCGGAGCCCGAGTCTACCCCGCACCCCTCTCCGACGCTCGCGCAGCGCCCTCCAGATGTTACCATTTACCGGCTGTGGTACACAGAAACCACCAGAACTAGTCTCTCATTAAATTTCCTCGAGGTCCATGTACTGAACGAATTTCAGAAAATATTCTAATTAATAATTCTTGAATATATTAGTTCATTAAGTATTAATATAAAATTATATTGAACACATATATCGGTATGGGTGGGGTTTAAATATTATAAAAAATATTTTTTATACATTTTTCGTAGATCCTGATGTAACTTTGACTTAAAGAGTCCTACATATATAAAAGCAGTGCGAATGCAAGAAATATTTGTACTTCATGCCTATTGTGGACTGCATAAAAAATATTTTTCAATTTTCTACCACCATACAGGTGAGTGAGAAATATGAAGAAATGGTATTACAGGCTGTAATAACGCTATATATTATTGGCTGACATATGAAGAAAAAGTATTATTATTGGCTGTATTTAACGATGTCATTGTAGGAAAGGAAAAGATAAAAGTCATAATTAGCATATATATATATAATTTTGATGAACGCCACTGCAACAGTTCCTCACTTTCACAGCATAGAATCGCGAGAGCCAAGCAGCGCGGCGGCCACCGGCAACTCGTTGCGAAGCGCCGAGGAGACGACGACCCCGCGCAGCCACGCTCCACCGCGCCGAGCACCGCCTCGCCGAAACTTCGCACTTCACTTTTCCACCACAAGGAACTATCCAAACGCGCCGGCCGTGAAATTACCGCAAATCTGACGCAACACCCGTCTACTAAACTAAACACTGTCAATGCAATCCAGACAAAAACAAAGTAAAAACAGTCGTAATAGAACAATCCAGTGCTTAATGATTGTCTAGATGTTGATTACGTTTTTTTTAAATTTAAAATATATATTGTAGATATTTTTTTACCAAACTATAAGCAAAGAAACAAATAATCGCAAAGTAATATCATAAAAAAAATCACATATATATAAATTAAAAGTGCATACCACATTATATTAATTGATAAGCCATTCTCACAAACAATAGAGATATTACGAAGTGACCGGATAAGGTAAAGTTTGGTCCACGTCGTGCTGAATCTCAATGAGCAGCGCTTGCTCTCTCTTCACTTCGACCGTTCGTAAGCCTATACCATCACAGTACAGCAACAATGTGACTCACGATTGCAAAAATCTAAATTTGCATCAACATATGGCGTAACGTCGAAGTCTCTCGCGTACTTTATATTTAGTAACGTGAAAAAAAAATCACCGTCACCATAAAATTGTATGTAGTCTTTTATATAATAATAAGTACCTATAGGCCTTTGTTATTTTTTTTAAAGTGTTATTCCACACTTAGGAAAGAAAAATACTTATTTAGAAAATTTCATAACCAGCCAGAACGTATGGCGTAGTGGTCAGAGCGCCTGGTCGGTTTCCAGGAGGCACGGGTTCGAGCACCGTTACGTTTAAATTTTTATGCGTTTTCTAAATAACTACCTATAGGCCTGTAGCAGTAGTAATATGTAAGCCTGATTTCTTATGCCTCCCAATATCAAAATCACTGATAAATATATATGTTTTTTATTATAATTTATCCAAATTGATAGACAGACAGAGCACCCAACTGTTCATATACTATAACAGTTAGATAACGGATGTCACGAAGTCTTTATTTTACATCGATACTCATACTGTCTCCAATTATGGATCATTACTCACGCGTGCAATACTTATTAATATATAGTAACATATCTAATCGTCATAAATACTTATATCGTATGACTCTTACCGATGCGTGAAATTATCGAATATAACATTACAATGAAAAAGAAATTAAGTCTTTATTTACGTATGTATATTTCTTTTCACATACCTCTTAAGGAAAAATATTATTTTAGCACGCAGTATAAATCACAGTATACTTAAAAGCTTTATAAAATCTCCGTCTGTTGAAAAAGGAGCGAAAGTTCATTTGGCTCGCTTCCTGAAGCAGGTTTCAATCTAGATAAGACTAAAGTTTAAAACACGTTTTCAGAAAGTTTTCATAAACTTATAGACTTACTTCCTCTTGAGACGAGTTATATGTTATGTTTTTTTAGCAGTTTCGATGTCTAAAATACGTGCAGATTACACGGTCGACGAACTTACGTCCGAAAAAATAATAAATATTCGATTGTCTGAATGCGCTATGCGGATAAAAAATGTACCGCGTTCTCAGAAAACATGAGTGCCAATGTTAAAGTTATCATTGTATAAGTAAATATTTACTAAATAAAATAAAACAAAATTTAAAAACAATAATTGAAATATTATATTAAAAACTTTCTTTTTATACAGCTGAGGTTTACATTGATAAAATTAAACCAACTAAACGCAGAAGATTAATCTCATCACTTTTACCGCTTTTTAATTAATTATATCTTGAAATTTAAATAATATAGTATAATACAAAAAAAAATAATAGAAGCTTTAATTAAAATCATGCATATTTATAATCATATTTAAAAAAAAAACTACTTATTCAGACATCATTTGGAGAGCATTGTTGAGTTATAACGAGCCGCCCGCTGTACCGTCACAATGGTGTAGCGCAAACATAGTAGGCTGGTAGACCAAACAGCATACGGCAAACAAGATCAGTCTCGACATTTATCGTACTTGAAAACTCCTGAACCTTTAACGAGACTATAAAAAACTTTCTACTATAGACTCAATATCATTTGAATAGTTCTTGAGATCTTTATATATATTTTTTTTAGCTTCACGCTGTATCCCGCACACAGCAGGGTAGGCAGAGGGAACCTAGTGTTAAGACACTCCGTTCCCCACTTTCTGCCGAATTCTGGAGGCATTGCGTGTTGAGTGGCAGATCTCAACGCTGCGCTTAGCCACGACACCAGAGCGAAGAAACTGGAAATATAAATTTAAGTAAATATTTCATCTCCTCGAGTGGGGATCGAACCCACAACCAGTCGGTTTCACAGTCACACCTCGTGCCGCTGCGCCGCGACTGGCCTCTTTTATTATTAATGATATAAAACGGGTAATGATAGAACGTTTCTAGTGTTTTCCTACTGGCATTCTCTCGACAGCACATTATCATTATTTGAAGTACAACTTCCTGAAAGTAAACTAGTATCTGTGAATGGTAATTAATGTAATCGACTATAATACTGTGATAGTTAATTTGCTTAGAAAGAGGATTACCGTTACAGTATTTAGTTTACTGCAAACAATCTCGTCGCTGTATAATTTCCGATAGTCGGCCCAATCACGACCACAATATTTCTAACAAATAAATATCATTATTTTCTATCTTATTCCTTTCTATATATTATATAAAATAATTTTAAATGTATGTGTAAAGTAGTAGTAGTATATGCCCCTTCTATAAAGTATTTCAAAAACACTTTAAATTATATCTTCATTCGAAAGTATAATATTAAGCGAGAAAACGTTTAATAATAATTTTTATTCTTGCACAATTATAAATGATATTTAAATTCTAATGAATATTTCTGAACAATTACTTAGTAGAATTTAATTTTCTTTATAAAATCGAGAAAGTGAAAGTAAAACATTACTTTACTTTTCATAATTAAAGCATTATAAAAAAAATCACATAATAAATTCTCTAATGCTGTTCATGTGTAAACCCAATTAGACAAGTAGTCTAATCCGATACTGAGATAAAACATTACATATTCGCAATTAATTCTTGCTTCTTGAGATTCTATCTACACTAATTATTACCCAAGGTAAATAAAGGAAGGTACGATTAGTAGGCCAGTCGTGGCGCAGCGGCACAAAGTGTGACCGTAAAACCGACTGGTTGTGGCTTCGATCCCCATTCGAGGAGATGAAATAGTTACTTAAATTTATATTTCCATTTCTTCGTTGTGGTGTCGAGGCAAAGCGCGGCGTTGAGTTCTGCCACTTAACACGCAATGCCTCCAGAATTCGGCAGAAAATGAGGAACAGAGTGCCTTACACTAGGTTCCCTCTGCGTACCTTGCTGATTTATTTTGATATATTTATTTAATAGTAAGCGTACCAGATTTGTCGAGGTAATGACACAAGCTTTGCCAAATACCAATTTCCTGTTGGTTGCACATAATATGTATAAATAACTAGCATACTCGTCCGTGGAATGATGTCATTAACCTGGCCTTAAAATGACATCGCTAATAAACTTAAAATATTCTACACAATAAATTTACTGACATTATAACGTACTGCTGCCCCTAAAATATAATATGTTATTTACCTACAGTTCCAACTAAAATTAATAAAAAAAAAGTATTTAAGCGGAAATTTAAAAAATATTATCTCCTTCCCAAGTACACTGCTGATTCTCAATATCCAAAGTATTGCATATAAACATTAACGTTCCTGTCGTGTTTCGGATGACCAAATAATTACACAATGCTGCCAGTTTTTTGTTCACTTACCTATACGGAAATCTTACAACAAGATTTAAAGTTACGGTAAATGACCATTTAATTTTTATCAAAATGAAATCTAGCAAGTGGTTGACAAGAAAATTATGGTCAGAATCTCATATATGGATGAGCCGAAATAATATTCCTTTTAAGTCACATTTTTAAATATGACATATATATGACGAAGATTTTGTTAACGCGTGTGAGAACAATCGCCCACCCACGTGGCTCTAAACTGGTGTATAGGTGATATAGTCCACGACGTCTTGGGCGCGATCCAACTAACGATTTACGACAAGATAAAATTAAAATATGCAACATTTTTGAATTCTCCGCTATGACGTGTATTTAGGTTGGTATGTGAGGAATGGTATCAACATAATACATATTATGTATGTGTACGTATTAGAAAGTAAGCCGACAAATATATTTTTAAGCGCTTCTAACAAGTATTATAAATATATATTCACAATTTCAAGTCAAACGTCCAATTTTGTTAGGAATGTTGGTAAAAAAGAATCTATGGAATCCAATTTAAGAGATATCTCGTTATCCCAGCGCAATGATTTGGGATCAGGACATCTTTTGTCAGCGTCTACCGTGAGTTTAGATCACAAAAGACGTAAATTGACAAAGAGTCCAAAACCTCTTATTGGGAGGCTGTACACTTGTCCGGAAGATATATGGTAGTGTCACGACACAAAACGATGTCGATCGTGACTATCTGGATATTAAATGTTTTATTACACTGAACCAGTAGAAAGGGTTACAAAACGATAGCGATAAGAATTTTGTTGTTCTACTAAACACATATTTTTCATTACTACATTTTAGAGATATACCTAATGTGTTTCAAAATTCGTACTCGTTGCATATCGTATCTTTAAAAAAATAAAATAAAAGCAGACGTATATGAGCCACGATGGTAAAACTACATGATGCTATACGAGTTATAGACGCACGTCGACGTTTCTGTGGCAAAGACAAGGGTGGGGCAGTACGGCAATAATTGTAATGATGTCAAAGAGAGGGCTGCGCCACGGCAGCCGTCTCCCGCACCCGCACCGCTCTCTATTCATTTTTATTGCGATGCACCCTCCCGCCACGCCGTGAGACCACTCCACTGGTTATAATCAGTACTGCCTATTGTTTTTAATCACTTGTTGGTTGCCTGAAAAGTATTTCTACTATAAATATATTTAAAAATTTTAATATTTTTATCTGCACACTACAAGTTATATCGAGTTGTTTTCCGAATCGCACTTCAATCAGTACAATATATCAAATATTTTAATAATTTAAAACTTGAAGGTCAGACGGCGATACAAAACATAGGCGCTAAATATATATGGTAATCATTATTGTTTCACAAAGAAGTATATCGATTGACATGCAAGCGCTACGGTATGGTAGACAGTCATTGGATATTTTATAATGTAAATTCTAGCACCATCACAGTCAGAGACCCCGCACGGCCGCAGACGACGCGATGCCCGACATATTATATGGAGCGCGACTTCGTATACTTTCATAGAAAATAATCATGTTAACCACTTACTTTCAACCACTTTATGTAGTGAGAAATAAATATGTATTGAGACATTGTCCAGAGAACGTTGCTGTTTGCATGAGTTAACAAAATGATATCTGTTGTAACTAAAGTTTTGTAAAATATAAATTAGCCGTGTTTAATTTAGTATAGTACAATTAGGTATGCATATAACAAATTTTACAAATTTCATTTACATTATTTTGACACGTTTACTTGCATCTTACTACACTCACTCACTTCTGAACTAGCTGAGCACCAATATTCTCAATTTTTCTAATATTTGAGGAATCTATTGTTAAAAGTTCATAATTTTATAAGTAGATATTAAAATATCTATTATTATTATTAGCAGAAATCAATTTATTACATATAAATAATGTATAACATTGATCTAGAGTGCGGTTAAAATGTTTAATTTAATGAAAAAAAAAGAGAAAAGGGCTCTTAGTTATTCATGAAGACGTTAAAGAGTATGCCATAATCCATGGTTTGTTAGGCAAGTGGGACTTGTATCTATCTACTTTTCAAAACGCAATCCTCTTAAAGTATTTTTTAAATTATTTTCTACTTACACATATTAAAAAGTAAAATAAATACTTCATGGACCTCACCTACTTTTTAATCTATTATTAAAACGTCTATTATTTGTAATTTCAGTAGTTGTTTAGTAAATTACCAAGAACATTTTAACAATTGTATGACTAAAGTGTACGTTACCAGTGCTTGTGTAGTCAACGACTTAATCGAGGAAGTATTCATTAAAGTTTAAAATGACAATTACTAACCTGAATAACTTAGGTGCAATTATTTGTTTCAAAAAGGAAAATTTAACATTAATTTTGTATAGTGTAGCTCTTTACCCTAGAAAAAACGACGGCAATCTATGCTGATTTAATTTAATATATGTAATCTGTAGAGTTATTTCAGTGTGAATTGTTTGTCTATCCCAGTCTTTTTGTTCAGCTTCACTCTGTATAGTCCCTAGTCTAGTGTTAAGACACTCCACTCCCCACTCTACACCGAATTTCAGAGACATTGCGTTTTGAGTCACGGAACGCCGCGCTTCGCCTCGACACCAGATTGAAAAAATTAAAATATTAATTCCTCAAGTGAGCATCGAACCCACAACATGTCACGTTTAGTGTTACACGCTTATGCACAGTGCGCCAGAACTGGCCACAATCTCAGTCGTACTTTAAGTTTTGCGTACTCTCAGAACAATCCAGCAATCAATATTTCTAAATAAGTGTATAATGGAAAACACACGACAATTTTGTTAAATATACACAACAACAAAAAAAAACAACAATTGTATTGTAAGTAGGTGGGAAGTAGGATGTGAATGAAAGTTGGCAGATAAAGTAATGATACAATAAACAGTGTCAAGGTCACTAACGTTGTGGTAGACGGTCTGCCAACTAGTGCCCAGTGCCCACTATCAACGCCCGCGCAAATATAGTCCTACAGAATCGGTATCGTCGGACAATAATATATATACATAAAAGTACAGAAAAAAAAATTGCTAGTACCAGGTACACTAAAATGACAAAACATTATTTAGGCCGTTAGGGGCACAAGCGTGTGACAGTAGCGCGGCGGTTGTGCGTTCGATTTCCACTCAGGGGAATGATTTATTATTTATAAATATTTCCATTTCTACGCTCTAGTAGATACCAAGTTAAAAATCGTGGCTTCGAGTTCCGCCACTCAACACGCAATGACTTGAAAATTCAGCGGAAACCTTTCCTTTCCTTCTGCTTACCCAACTATATACGTGAAGCTGATAAATAAAAAAAAACATGAATTTATTATTTTGTTTTTATATTTACACACTGTTCGTTCAATTTCAGAATGAAACACTAACGACAAGTGGAATAATATGTTTTTTTTTTCAGGTTCAGCGTGAACGCTATCCCGCACACTGCAGGGTAGGCAGAGAGAACCTAGTGTTAAGACACTCTATTCCCCACTTTCTGCCGAATTCCGGAGGCATTGCGTGTTGAGTGGCAGAACTCAACGCCGCGCTGCGACACCAGAGCGAAGAAATGGAAATATAAATTTAAGTAAATATTTCATCTCCTCGAGTGGGGATCGAACCCACAACCAGTCGGTTTTACAGTCACACTTTGTGCCGCTGCGCCACGACCGGCCTCAGATGAATAAAATGATGTTGTGTTAAAATAATTCTTTATAGTTTATTTCAATTCGCGTGAATATACGTTTTACATATATATTGCAGTGAGAGAGGAAACGATGTCAACGGCTGGTGAATACGAATGACTTTGTATAATTTACGCTCTCGGGCCTCAACTCTGGAGCGGTCTACGGCTACACCGTACAAGCGGTTCATTGTAATTTAATGGAGCCGCTGTCGCCAGTCATAACTTAATTAATGAGCTTCGTGCTCTTATAAAATTAATTATAAACGTATTTACAATATATCATATCGTGTATTTTCAATTTTTATTGTTATCTGCTTCCTTCCGATAGTTCTTTCAAGTGCATCAATTTTTTGTGTAGTCTGTATTTTCATTTTATAACTTGGAATGGACTACAGCAAAGTGTTTTAACACTAGACTCCCAGGTTTCCTCTGCATACCCTGCGATGTGCGGAACACAGTGTAAAACTGTATTTTTTGTGACGGAGAGAAACTAACGAAATTTATATTGTAGGTATATACATTGTCCATAGATTATAGATCCATAGAGTAATATATTATACATGGTGCCTTAAATCACAATTCGCTTAATAGGTCTTATCAGCTATCATCGGTCAATGGATACCATATCAATATAATCAGAAAAGCCGCATTATACAGGCGTTTTGACACCAATCAGTCTACTATAATACATTTCTGTTAACTTTAATACAGGCATATTGAAAATTTATCAAAATGTATTTCAGCATATTATTATAAATTAAACGATCATATTTTATCAATATTTAAATAACACGTTTATATTATTTTTAAAAAAATATATACCAATAATTTTATTCCGTTTCCAAGACCATGACCGCCATCTTCGTATAGGCATTTGTAAGGATATCAACCAAGTTGATTTACAGTCTAGCTGTAAGATGGAATACAGAAACTATAACTAAGATGACTATTTTTAGGTTGTCTTTACAAATTTAGTAACAGCAGGGCCAAGGCGGATAGCTATTTATAAAAACGTAAAAGTAGAAAGAATGAACGTAACATAACGAGAGTGAAAAAACTGACAATTTCTTTTTTTATAAAACAACAGCGTGAAAACCATTCCACAGGCTTTGGTGTACAATAAAAAAGGAAACAGGAAGGAAGATGCCCCGGCGGGAAAAGCATCATATGAAAAATATATACGGTATGAGCTATGACATAGCCCTCAAATGTGTTTTATGAAATTTGATCTTTACTAACAACGTTTTAAAGATTAATTTAGAAAATCCCGAATGAATGGTATTAGTCCCGACAGTCCCCGGGCGGATTAGCACCACATGACCACCCCGCTCCAGTTTAAATATCAACTGCGACTGTTTAAACTGCTAAAACTCATAATCCAATAAAGCCCTCGTGTCTACTCGAGCGAGAGTTGGACTTTCAAAGGTACAGCGGTTTAATTATTAAAATAAATATCATTTTATATCGTAAAATTTGTACAAATTGAATTCGAAAATTTTCGACGCCATTTATATGGCTTTATGTGTTCTCGGAAGAAAATTGTTCATATTTTATAAGACGATTATAATGAAAGGTGAAGCATTAGGTATTGGTAGTACTGTATGGCTTGACGTTATGATTCTAGAAATACACATATAATTTTTCTACGTAAAAATAGTCCCCGTCCTCTATTTCATTATATTTCAAAGTAAATAAATGAGAGAAGAATAAAAAAAATTAAAAATAATATGTACACAACAAATGTTTTTCGAACAATGCTAACATTTAAAAGAAACAAATGGCAAGGTCACCACAAAATATAAGAAGCACAGTTGTTATTTATCAGTGACAAACAAACTGGCGTGCCTACTGACAATGGCCCGTTTACACGAGCTGGCGAAGTTCATTTAGAAAGGTTTCATCAAGACGCGTCTGGAACGGGGGTGCTGTGGGCGCAGTGGAAACAGAGTATCGAATTTCTCCACTTCCCCACTTCCGACGCAATTACGAAACAATATAGTCGAGTTGTTGCGGGTTGGTTGCGGGTTGACCGCAGTCGCTGGGACCTAGACTGCGCCGCAATCTCGTTACGCTGCACAAAAGCGTTTTGTTATTCAACTTAGGTATTTGCGAGACCCATTTTCAAAGTTTCTGAATAGTTTCACGAATAAATTATGAAGTTCAAAATTCA
>DWQW01004104.1:0-20698 GCA_018249695.1 Heliconius erato demophoon | reverse complement strand
GTGATGTCATCAGTGTATAGTGCGTAGAGAGCAGGTGACAAAATGCTGCCCTGGGGAACAACGGCAGCGATCGAATCGCTGCTAGACCTCGAACTCTCAGCTCTCAAGCAAATTGTCTTGTCACTGAGGCAGGGAGGCAAAGACATGCGCGACGTGCTGGGGGGTGCCGGCTCTGAGCACTTAATGAAGTAGACTCGGGTGTAAGACGCGGTCGAATACGCGTGCTACGTCGAAGAAGACTGCTATTGTACTCTCTTTTCGGTGGATCGCTGTTACGGCGTAGTGTAACCAGAGTGGTATACCCGCTCGCCAAACTGCTCGCTTCGTGGGTGGATGTGCGCCTGGAGAAGTGAGAGGAATAACTTCTCGAACAGCTTGGCGACCGCGTTAAGGAGGTTTATAAATCGGTATCCCTCAGGCTACTATGGGCTCTTCCCAGCCTTGGGCAACATGTTGAGGAGGCCCTCTTTTCATGCCCGGGGGAAAGAAGCCAGGCGAGTGCTGCGGATCCATTTTTATAAGCAAAGGTCGCGGGCGCGGGGGAACGCGTGATGGTCGGCGTGTCGTTACACAGTAAGAATTTTTTAGTACCGTAATTTCAAATATGTGCTACTAATCTTCTAAAGTACTTATTAAAATGAAAAACAGTAAAGAACATTTTGATCTACATTAAATGGTCAAGGTAACTAATATACTTCTTTATATACTGTGAGTAAAGAATAAACATGAGTCGTCGATATAGCTTTTCTCTAAAAGTATTGTATTTGTAATTTCGAAATATTGTAAAGAGCAAAATTTATCTTTGTTTAACGTAGAAAAAAAAAACGTAGAAAATTATTAACTTATTTTAAAAGATAATATCATTATGGACACACATCCCTCCCAATAAGAAAATATATTTAAATTACTATCTAATTTCCGTCTCCTATACGCTTTCATTAGAAAAAAGGAAATGTTTAAAAAGGTAAAGAAAATAATAAAAGAACAGAAGAAGAATAAACAAAATAAACAATAGGATACTTAAACGAAAGAAATGATAAACAAAAGCCTATCTACTGTTCTCTTAAACTAAAATACTTAAACGGAAGAAATTACGATAAAAAAAAGACTACCTACTATTCTATTAATCAAAAAAGACGAAACTAAATATATTAAACTCCAATTATGCAATACCTACAATCGCATCTACATCTACTTTTCTCCAGTACAGAGGCAGGCGGACGCGGCGGACGCGCTTCTATAAGCAAAAGGTCGCGGGGCGCGGGGGGACGCATGGCGTGTGGCGAGCTGTTTCAAAGCAAGGATTTTTTGATATTGTAACAACTTCTAAAGTACTTATTAAAATGAAAAACAGTGAAAGACAGTTTTGATCTACATTAAATGGCCAACGTAACTAATATACTTATTTATATGCTGAGAGTAAGGTAATAATTGAAACTTGCGCCAAAATTACGGTTTATAGCCGGCGTGATGTGTCAATAATTAAATGTGTTTTTCTCTGAAACTATTCGTAATTTCAAATTAGTGTAAAGAGCAAATTTTATCTTCGTTTAACGTAGATAAAATGTGAAACGTAGAAAAAACGTAGCTTCACGCTGTATCCCGCACACAGCAGGGTAGGCAGAGAGAACCTTGTGTTAATACACTCCGTTCCCCACTTTCTGCCGAATTCTCGAGGCATTGCGTGTTGAGTGGCAGTTCTCAACGCCGCGTTTAACCTCGACACCAGAGCGATGAAATGGAAATATAAATTTAAGTAAATATTTCATCTCCTCGAGTGGGGATCGAACCCACAACAACAACTGGCCTCATTATGGAATAAAAAAATATATTCTAATTACTATTTTTAGACAGATATATGCTCACTGTATGTTATCCTTAGAAGATACAAATATGCTGTCGCGTGTCCCAACGGGTAGGACTTTATACACATTTATCATATTTATGTCAAATTACAATAAAATATACATATAATAAACTATATATAAACCTTCTCTAAGAAATACTCTACCTAACGGTGAACCGCATCAAAATCCGTTGGGTGGTTTAGAAGAAGAAGAGTTAGAAAGGCCAGACAGAGGCGGAAGGCGTTCTTATTTTATGATATATATAGAGATAGAGATAAAGATAAGATAATGTTTTATTCTATCACTAATAGTATCCCCTCCAGTCTCTCAATCTCATCCCCCCGCAGAGTTACTTACTCGCTATGGTGCGGGAGGCTACACTCCGCATTTTTTATTATTACATGATTTTCTTCAGAGTAATATTTTTAAATTCGTTATATCTTTTGAATGAAACGTCCGATTTTGTTAATTTAAAAAGTACTTTACACGTATTGAAATTATCTTTAATAAAATATCATTTAATAGAATAAGGATTAATGCAGAGGTATGAATAAAATGGTTTGATTATTGTCGGCACTTTCATCAACTTATAAAATATAAAAAAGTAATTATATTGTCATAACTATAGTAGTTAGACATATGGCATCGCGGACTTTTTTATAGATATTGATGCGTTCTATAATACTGTAGAACATTATTTTGTTCTATCATCAATAGTTTTCGCAGCGCACGCGATGATAAATTTTTTTAGATCAACTTCGTCACACCTTGGGTTACATTATTGCATTTTTCTTAAGGATCCCTATTTCTTTTAAAAATGTTATATAGCCTATGTGGGAGAGTGAAGATGCAGCTTTCTAATAGCGAAAGAATTTTTGAAATCGGTCTGGTAGTTTTTGCGTGAAAACAATACAAACATACATACATACATACATACATACATACATACATACAAAAATACAAATCTTACCTCTTTATAATATTAGTATAGACGAACGCAACTTTTTTTTACTTTTTTTTATTTTTTTAGTTTTACACTGTATCCTGCACGTAGCAGGGTAGGCAGAAGAAACCTGGGAACCTAGTTTTATGATAATCCGTTCCCATAAAGACATTTCCATTCCATACTCTATTCACTGGGTTAGGCTTAATTAGTGAAATAATATTTAAGTAATTAGGTGTACTAGAAAACGTCAAACGCAAATGCTTTCGTTTCTATTTTTTTACAAAAAAATACCTATTAAAACCTAAAAAAATGGCATATTTCTGCACTCTATAATATATTCTCTACATAAAACATAAGTGTGCCAAATTTCATACTCATCCGTCCGCGTAATTTTCTTAAAAATAGGCTAAGCTTTTGCTTCACGTTTTAACATGAAGATACCCTATATAATACCTAAATATTTTTATTTAAATATTTTGCAATATTATTGCTATATATTTTTAAAAACGCGATTGACCTCTTACTTGGATACTTAATACTGTGTTGAGATAAAGACTAATAACTATCTATTATCCCCATAGACGACTAACGTTATATTTTGTTTACAGCCTGTAGAGATAAAGAATTTTTGGCAAGAACAGAATGTAGCGATCATATTCTTCCGTCGTTGGGGGTGCATGTTCTGTCGATTGTGGGCAAAAGAGGTAAGATCTGATCCGTATAAGTATATGTTTTGGTAAGTTTTACTTCATTTTCTACTCATTTTGGGGACATTGCGTCTTAGCGGGCGGAACCCAACGCCGCACTTTGTCTTACCAGATAAAATATATCGTAATTATAAATATTTCAAGTGCGATTTGAACTTAGAATTTTCGCGAATTTACAGTATCACTTCGCTATGATTTCAATAATTTTATACTCAAATCCTAATTCGGAAATTTTAAAGTGTGCAATGTTTTTAATTTGATCCAGACTTAATTACTTTCCAAGAACAATTATATAGGGAAACTATGTAGTTTTCTATCTCGTTACTTAGAGAAGTACCACTATATTAAATCAGCTTCACGCTGTATCCCGCACACAGCTTCTTTTTATATTCTTTTTATATAACCAAGGCTATGAACGTGAACAATTGATAATTTATTGCAGTTAAGTGAAATTGCTCCAGTTCTTAAGAAGAATAATATAAGGCTCGTGGGCGTTGGTGTTGAAGAAGTCGGTTCCAAAGATTTTATTGATGGAAAGTTCTTCGATGGAGGTAAGGATTTAAACACGATTTATAATTATATTGTTAAAGTTATATAAACAGTCACTCACAAACAGTTAATTCTCGTATAAATAGTACCTAGTACTGTTACGTCAAATTTTTATGCATCTGTGGAATTAATTATAAAAAATAAAAATTATAATATTTTTTATAATTAATTCCACGGAGCGGGAATAGAATACACAACTTACGCGTTAATAGTTACACGCTGTGCCGCTGCGCCACGATGGTATCGTACATATTTCTAGAATCATTGTTGTTAGTTAATTTAACATTCTAAGTGGAAAAACGTTTTTCCTTCTATGACTAATAGACCGAGTTTATTATGTAACAAACACGTTAGAAATAGAAACTGGTGATGTGGCGCAACATTTTATATACGAGTAGGCATTGCTTATTAAGTCGTAGTTAACAGGTTCGATTACACGTGCTTTATTTTGGCGTATATAATATATTTTTTTCTTTAGTTACAATATGAGAAGTAATTAATATAACAATATTTATTTTAATTCTAAAATTTATAAAAAACTTTTTTTTAGTATAAAAAGATCATGCAGTTATTGGTATATTTGTTTTTTTTTGAACTCATAAAGAGTTTAGTGCAAAAAAATATAAAAAAATACAAATGTTGAATACAGCTTTAAGTTTATTCTACCCTTAAGAGTTTCTTTCCCCTTATAATAATTAAGGAAATGAATTTTATCTAAACAAAGAATATCAAAATAGTGCAGCAAATGGTATTTAAATCAATCAATCAATGTTCATTAACTGGTTATTTTTTTTAGTAACGTAGTTTTCAAATATCTATATATATAAAAGGACATGTACCTGACTCACTGCGGTAAGATGCACGCACATCCGTAACCGATGTGCGCAGAAACGTAAAATTTGGACAGATGTTTATTTTCATAATCTGGACATCGACTAAGAAGGGATTTTGAAAAATTTTAACCTTAAAGGGATAAAGTAGCGGTTGAAAGTTTGTATGGAAACAAAATTAAATCGGTACCGATTTTTGTAAAATCTGACATTTAGACTCTTAAAAATATTTCATTGAACACGTGTTTCATGGTTTTTTAGAATTCACCTCCTAAGGGTTCAAATAAGGGGTTGAAAGTTTATATGGAAAAATCTTTAAATCTCCACCGATTTTTATAAAAAAAATAAATTCAGACTGTTAAAAATATTCTATTGAACACTTGTTTCGTGGTTTTTTTAGATTTCACCCCTAAGGGTGCAAATAAGCGAGCGAAGCTGCGCGCGCCGACTAGTTATCTATATTTTTCGCATTTGGAGAGCTTGCCTTTCAGTAAAAAATATAATAGACACATAAAGTAGAATCATATTACTCACAATGCATTGTCTGTATAAACATACTTTATTGTATTTATTATGATAAGTTTATTTACTTTCTTAATATTTATGGTTAATGATTCATACTTCATGGTCACAAAGACTCGGAGACGTCTATTGTTAGTTAACTGGTTTAATGACGATTTAACGCTAATCAACGGCTCTGGGTGCGGTTGACAGAGTTAGAATATTTAATACTAACGCAGATAAAAAATGTTTTACTTGCTTTATCGTTTCTGTCTATATAATTTATTATTATTGATTGCTTTATTTAAGAAAGTTTTTTAAACGTTGTCGAGTTTCGAATATAAGATATAAATATCGATATTCGATGACATTTAGCTTTTTAAATAAAGAAAAAAATTATAATAAAACATATTTTGTATTGGTCACAGTAGACATTTATCGTTTTTTCGAGGATGATGAAGTGTTGACATTTTAGACCAGACTAGTTAGAATGCAATTTAAAAGTATAATACTATTCATATTATGAGTAAGTATAAAAAAAAACTGAGTCTGTGCGCAATTAATACATACTTGAATGTGTGCGCTTTTAAATATCACATGTTATTGTTATATGGCTTATTTTTCTTCTCCATATACACGAGTTGTTTAATTTTAAATAAAGACATAAAACATATGTCCTGATAGTAAATGTATAATATTTTATGCCCAATTTCGTATACGTATTTTATTTATCGAGTGTTAGCACAACAACCTCCACTCGCTGTAATGATAGAAAATCTCTTCGTCGCGGCGCAGGGGCACAAGCGTGCGACTGTAAACGCGACGTTTGTGGAAATGAATTTGAAAATATTAAATATTTCATACCCCTAGTTAAAATAGTACCCACAACCGTCGCGTTAACGGGGTATTCCCACTAGTGGGTATGAAATATTTAATAGTTCCGTTACTCAACACGCAATGCCTCGAGAATTCGGCAGAAAATGGGGGAACGGAATTGTCTTAATTGGGAACCGAGTTTCTTAATACTAGCTTTTCAGGTTCCCTCCTCCTACCCAGCTATGTGCGGGATAAAGCGTAAAGCTCATAATTTTTTAAATTAAAATTTATTGAACTCATAAACAATTCTGACCAGATTATACGGCCAAAACCTAATATTGTATCGGTAACCTAATGTTGTATCCCGCACATGGCAGAGGGAACCTAGTGTTAACACACTCCGTTCCCCACTTTCCGCCGAGTTCTGGGAGCATTGCGTGTTGAGTGGCGGAACTCAACGCCGCTTTTCTTTGCCTCGACACCAGAGTGAAGAAATGAAAATATAAATGTAAAAAATATTTCATTTGGTCTAGTGGAGATCGAACCCACAACCACACGGTTTTACAGTCACACTTTGTGCCCCTGCGCCATGACTGGCCTCATTTTGTTACTATATAAAAATAGACATATGAATACAATTAGGTACAGAAAAACAGGTTTCATTAAAGAACAATGTAAGGAGATAACGTCAAAATACATAAAATTTATTTATATTTATCTCGATGATTTATATATAATTATAACCTGTGATTCATTCAAACAGTAGATATATTATAAAGATTGCGTTCAATTTTTTTGCAAGTAGCATTTTAATACACGCTCTTAAATTTATTTGTATATAAAAAGGATAATATTAGGTCCTTACATACAAAATTGGCATTTTGTCGTACTGTAAAATTTAATCACAAAATTCTCCTCTTTGGTTTGGAATTCCAAATTCAAATGTATTATGTATAAAGCTATTTACACATGTGTTTGTGTTTCGTTAACCGTCATTCATTTGTTTTTTTTCTTTTTTTTTTTGTTTACGTCATTTAGTTTACAAAATGGAAAACTTGAAATATCGCGTTATATACGAGTGCGAGTTTCACTGTGGCATCAAATAAATCAAATTAAATCAGCTTCACGCTGTATCCCGCACACAGCAGGGTAGCTAGAGGGAACCTAGTGTTAATACAATCCGTTCCCCACTTTCCGCCGAAGTCTGGAGGCATTGCGTGTTGAGTGGCGGAACTCAACACCGCGCTTTGCCTCGACACCATAGCGAAGAAATGGATATATAAATTTAAATAAATATTTCATCTCCTCGTGTGGGAATCGAACCCAGAACCAGTCGATTTTACTGTCACACTTTGTGCCCCTGCGCCAAGACTGGCCTTATGACCACGACCTCATGATCGATGGATTCGATGTTCACTCGGAGAAATAAATGGTGAGGTTCTTTAAAACATATACTGTTTCTCTGATATAATTATACAAAGTATAATATTGGTACTCAACTCCCAAAATGTCTGTGTGTATGTCTCAATTGTAGAGAACTAAGTTCATTTTCTTTTTTTTCTTTAAGGAAAGTAAATAAAAAAAAACAAGGGTATTATATTTTTTTAGTTTATTTTTTTCTTCTTTTTATTTCAGATCTATATTACGTAGAAGAGAGATCCACATACCAAGCGTTAGGTTTTAAACGTTTTAACGTAGTTTCTATAATAACATCACTATTTTGGAAGCAATCGCGAGAAGCTATTTCCAAAGGACGAAGCATGGGTGAGTTTAACTGTATTATAGAAATTATTTTCAATGATTATTACAATATTTGCTAGAATATTTATAGTCGAAGACTGTCCCGATTGTATAAAATAATGGTTTTTGAACAGGATGTTTTTTACGTAAAAGATATGTACAATAGTTTTCTCATTGTGGTTAGAAAAAGCGTAGCGTTGAGTTTCGTCTCTCTTAAAATAGATAAAAATTTCAGAACAGAATAATATAACACTAAGTTATATATGCTTAAATCTTAAATTAGGGAGTTTTTTAGCTTCACGCTGTATCCGCTCTTAGTGTATAGACACTTTGTTCTCAGCAAAATACATACATTCTCAACATTTCGCCGAACTATCGAGGCAACGTGAATTAAGTAGCGGAAATCAACGCCGCGCTTTGCCTCTTTAGATTAGGGAGATGTATAAAGATATTTTCTTATTAAAACGAAATAGTGCTTGCATAAATTCCCCTGTGCGTAGGCTTAAATAGTGACATAATTGGTGACGGCTTACAAAATGGCGGCGCTCTAATTTTGGAAATTGGCGGGAAGCTTTTGTGTCATTATGTACAGTTAGCGCCTTCGGAGCGATTACACAATTTACGTATTGCTAAGGTTTTATATAATTTATTAATTGTTTTAATATATAACGTACGGTACTTGTATGTATATTATTAAAATTAAAAAGTTTGGTGACTTTAGAAGATATTTTTTTTTGTAGTAAGTAAATCTAGTAGTTAGTAAATCTTAGTGTAGATTGTTGAGTAATATTCGGTAGGTGTAGCCTAATAAATTCACATTATTTATAAAATACAAAAGATATATTTTGTTATGTACGTACATATATGTATCTTTTAAACTACAAGGTAGCTTTAATATGCTACGAGTATCAGAAGTAGATACTATAAAAATAGCGATATAACTGTCAAATATATCTAGCATTATTATAATTATGGAGTTATTAATAGTTTAAATTTAATGGGGAATTAATATATTTTTTATAATTTCTTTTTTTAATGTTATTTAACTGCATTGCACGTTGTAATTGTGGCTTTCAATATTTGAGACAAAAGAGACAAGATGTTATATAAAATAATTAATTAAATTTTCTTTAATGTATTAAATAAAGTACATATGATATAAAAACATGAAAATATTTAGTGTACAAAATATAATATTTACTGATAGGACACAGTCTACGAGTATCTATTATATTATAATGTAGACTTGTGGACTATAAGAACTCAACAAAGTCCGTATATGTCAGAGTATTTGTTACGTGATTCTCTTTAATTTTTGTAAAAATAAGATATTAAAAAGTTAAATGTAGATAAAAAAAAAATCTTGACTTTGTCATAGTATCAGAATCTTTGTCAGAATTTTATTGTAAAAAGTAATAAGTTTTTATTTATAGTAGTATACCTATTAGTATGTACTTATGTAGCTAATTAGTTAGTATTTTTTATATAGGCTTAGGTGGTGATCTAAAAGGGGATTGGGTCCAAACCGGTGGGTTACTATTGGTTGAAAAGGGCGGAAAGCTTCTCCGCCATTTCACGCAGACTGGACCCAGTGATCATTTGTCCAATAAAGATATTTTAAAGGTCAGTTTAGATATATAATTTTATCAAATATATAAAAGAACGGACTTGTGAATATATTATTACATTTCTGGTATTTTGTATTCTATATTTTTATTTGCCATTTATTTTATTTTATGTACAGTATGTACGGTCGACGAATCGTGGCTGGCCTGATGTTACCTGTATATGGCTGCGCAGATTTGATTTCAGTATTTTTCTGTCTGATAATTATTTTCTTCCATAAAGAACAAATCCAAAAAGTTCACAATACCTAAATTCAACCTAACTTCATCAACATCATAATGTTAGCATAATTTATTTATATTATATATTGGATTATTTATAAATACCCCGTTTATATTCAGGTGTCAGTATAATTAAAATGACGTCATTTGATTTTGTTTTGCAACTACCGATTGTAGTAGGTGGCGGTGGTCAGCTGTGTCTTTTCCGATGGATTTCAAATAAAAGCACAAACGACATTGCACTCGGCTTCTTCTCACTGTCGGAGCGTGTAAGTACGTTCATCACCCAAACCCGCCTCTTCGACGCCCTCGCAGCGTCCTAGATGCCGACGATCCAATTATGTACGTAAGAGGCGACGAGGCCAGTCCTATCTCAACGGTCAAAATCCCCCCTGATTAGCGTACGCAGGGCGTTCCCCTGCGACCGCCAACTCTTCACGAGCATCCATCAAAGCTCGTACTTTTTCCTCAGGGGCTACTCTCTAAGAGTTAGCATTAAAATATTGTAATTATACATAGAATAGAGTGTGTGTAACAAGAATGAATAAAATAATTATAAAAGTTGGTTTTTTTTGTGTCGGGGTTGTTGGTTCGTTCGACAATCATTTAGATGAATTTCGAAGAAAATACCTTTACATAAATAATAACTATATTTTTTATATATTATTTTTGTCACATTTATATTCTTAGTACTATTTAAATAAATGGTAGCAAATTGCAATATTTCCCATATTACCATTGGTTTTATTATTTCAAAAAAAAAAACAAAACACAGTTAAGTTAAAAAGTTTTTAATTCTAAAGAAATAAATTAAGTGACATACTTCTAAGACATTTATTTATATTTATAAGTAATAATATTAGCATGATGTAACTATGATTTTCTTATAATGCTTAACATCATGGATGCACAGACCGCAGCCCGCGGGCCACATGCGGCCCGCCGATCGAATACTGGTGGCCGCCGACAGCAAAAATCATATATGTAGTGACAAAAAATATCTTAATTCATAAAAATATAAAAATTTATTTAAAGAATACATTTTTATATTTCTAATTAAATATCCCTGTAAAAGTAACATAAATTACTTTTATTTTTAAAGTAAAAGGTAAATAAATTATATAGGGGTAATAAAAAATAATTCATCTCTCTATGAAATTGGAATATATTATAATACTCTCGTACATTCAAAAAATATTGAATTCTATTCCAGAATAAAACCAAAAAAAAATATTACCTATACTTCTGGCGGCCGGTCCGCCATCAGTTCATGATTTGCCCTAGTGGCCGCTAGTGTTAATAAGTCTGTGCAACCATGATTAATATCAATTAATATTTCATATTTTTATCCCGATTTAATTAATACTTTTCCTGTTTTGCAGTTATTCGATTTGGAAAATGAATATAATGCCGAGACAATGGCAAACAAGAAACGCGATGATTTGGAATGCAATGTACGTAATGTTTTTTAATATATTTTTGTACAGTGACAAAGCACGTGCTTGTAAATGCGGTTGCTTTGGGGTTGCGGGGGCGATAGCCCCTCAGAGAATGAATTATTTAATATTTTCATTTAACAAGACAAAGCGCAGGGTTGACTTCCACACCTTAACACAATTTCTCGAAAAGTGGTCAGTGCGTTGGCAACGGAGTGTCTTAACCATAGGTTCCCTCTGCACTTCTACTACATGCTGGATACAACGTAAGGCAAAAAAGTTTAAACAAAATTAATGAAGATATAAATATTTTCAATTTTTCAGACAGAACCAACGTCTTAAGCCGTGGAAGGAAAATTTTAAGCATTCTTCTTTAATTCCTATACATAAGATATGGATGGAGAGGCGATGTAAGCAAAGTAAAGTTTAGATATTACTATATTTTCTCATATTAAAGGAATATTATAGATAAAAAAATATTTTAATGCTACCTTAATATATGTTTGTATTAATCTGTGACAGTTCGTTTCTTCGCTTATTATAATAGGCATATAGTATTTTTTTGAAAATTACATAATCAAAAAATTGATCGACAATTTGTTTAATATATTAAAAAAAAAGGTTTAATTGATATATAAATATTACAAATTATAAACTTTATATATATTTTTTATATAGAAATAATTGAAATACAACATTTGTATTTTTATTTCTTTAATGATGCTATAAAATTTTATTTATTGTAATATATTTTGAGACTGAATTCGAAATCAAATAAATATAATAATTATTGGTAAATTGTATTGAATCCTTGGGTATCGTTTACTTTTTATTGTTATATTTGACATGAAGTTTCTTGAGATTATTCTAATTGTAAATTTATTATTTAAAAAGTTATGCCAAATTTAATTTAAATAGTATAAAATCAAATTTATTAAAATTATATTAGGAGAAATTGATATAGTAATTACTGTTATATAAATTATGTCTTCTAATTGATTAGTTTAAATAAATAATTTATTTGCTATAAATTCATATGTGAAATTTGGAAATGGTTATTTAACTAGTTATGTTAACATTTGATAAATGATTTAACGTGTTAATTTTTAATGAAGTATTTAGAACATAATATGCTATATAACCATATGTATACGTATATTATTTTTAATAAAATATATTTTATATTATAGCGAAATTTTATTTCACCAATTTTATATAGGTATAATATTTATATTACAATACTTAAAGGCCAATAAAATTAAGGTTTGCGTAGATTTATCTATAATAAAAGTGAGGGCTTCCATGAATAAGGAAAATCCATAGAATGTCTTCTAACACAATTCTTTTGTATTCCATGATTATAAATTAGCTTCACGCTGTATCCCGCACACAGCAGGGTAGGCAGAGGGAACCTAGTGTTAAGACACTCCGTTCCCCACTTTCTGCCGAATTCTGGAGGCATTGCGTGTTGAGTGGCAGAACTCAACGTCGCGCTTAACCTCGATACCAGAGCGAAGAAATGGAAATATAAATTTAAGTAAATATTTCATCTCCTCGAGTGGGGATCGAACCCACAACCAGTCGGTTTTGCAGTCACATCTCGTGCCGCTGCGCCACGACCGGCCTCATGATTATACTCAACCTAAAATTATTGTTACGTAAAAAATATACGAAAATTACAAATGTTATGTTATTTTTGTAATATTTTAGTTATATTTCGCGGCCGTTTTATAGCTTTTGTAATTCCGGGACCTTGCTACAAACATTTTACGATGTTTACCGGTACCTCGCGTCGTAACGCTACATTTATTTGACGTAGGCGACAAATAAAACAATTTTATATTGTCCGTATCATAATAAATTATATGATTGTCGCTGTCAAATACTAATTTGAACGCCGATCCCTTACCGAATGCGCCAACTTCTGACATTTTGTCATTTTGATAATTCATTTTATATACACCTCGTGTATAAGGCTGAATGAAGTAGGCATTTTTCATATTATCTGTAGTCAAAAAATATATTTCATCTTCGAACAATGTCACATTTTTGGCGCCATTTCTAAGTAAATATATCGCGTAATTGCTCATAAAATATATATCTCCACGTTTGTCTATAATAAAATCATCTATTTGATACTTAGATAATTCTGGAATATTTTTCGATTTTTTATTATCGTATGTGTATAAACCTTTTTTCTTGAATTCTGTGTAATATAATTTTCTGTCGTATTGCATTTGCCATATTGTTAAATGTTCGAATCCGTGGAGTTTTGTTATATTTGCTTTTGGATTAAGCATGTATACTCCTTGGGCTCCTGAAGCATAAAGATTTCTCGATGTTTGGTCTACAGCGTAAGCAAAAGTGAAGGTAAGATTTTGTATAAGAGTTAATTTTACGTCGTTTAAGTCAAAAGATGCAGTATAATCTCTTGAATTATTTTGATAATGAAAATAAAGAACATTAGAAGTTCTATCTATAGCAAGTTGACCAGACAATTTGTAACCATCGAGTATTCTGTTTTTAATGTAGCACACTTTATTCAGGCACGCGTGGCATGATATCTTTTTAGCATATGAAGAAGTGAGTAGAGCTGATATCAAAAGAATAATATTCATGTTCAATCTGTAATAAATTTAATGAATAAGTTGATTATTCGAAAGATCATTATTTAAAATAAAATATATCCATAAGAGAGAAAATTCTTTTTAAGAAAAAAAAATATATATTTTAATTATTTGGTGGATCAAAAATATTTAAAAGCACAATAAAGTTCAAGAATTATGATCATGAAAAATAACAATTAAATATTGTGTAGTGCCTAATCATAATTATATATCTCTAAGAAAAAACCTAGGTAGAAAGTAAGTACTTTACCTTAAAAGTTGTAGAAAAAATAAAATGCATTACATTTCTACAAAGAAAAGTGCCAGCACAATTTTTTTAAATAAATAAAACTCAAAAATGTCAATACATAATTGTTTCGTCCACGAGTGATATAACAGAACTAGCGTACAATTTGTTTTCATTACATATTTATTTAACCTCTCGTCCGTACATCGTAAACAAGTGTTATCTGTAATATTTAAATTATAGAAAAAATAAACATTTCATATTTATCAATTGAGTTAGGAAACTTTAGTGTTTATTGGTAAATTTCGCCGTTCAATACGAAAGTAAAAAACTGGGGGAAAGAGAAAGGAGTGGATGCTAGCTGCTAGTATGCTGCGGGAAGAAGCATGAAACTGCTGATTTAATTAGTTTTTATTTTTATTGTTCCTCTTCAAACGATACATATTCGAATATATCTATAAGATTTTTGTGTGAGAAAGCTCCGAGCAAAAAGAAAATTAGAATTCGGGAATGGAGCTGTAGAATGTATAATTGCTTAGAGTTTTGAGTGATTGATACGTTGCTCGGTTTAAAATATAGCTCTGTTGTTATTTTATTGTATTTGTAGTTTTAATAGTAAAAACGTAACTTAAGTAATCATAATGTTTAAATTCTTATCATCATATTTTTAGGATCAACGATAATGTGTTTTAAATATTGGTAAGTGAAAGATTTGTAATTTTGCTATAATATAGTAGGCAGCGAGATCTTTTGTTATAACATCCCGATCGCATTAAGATATTTTCGTACTCCATTGTCCTCTGGTTTTCAGAGAGAATAGAGATCTAGTAAATAGAATTTATAACGGTAAATAAAATATTTTGATATATTATCAATTATTATTTAGACATATTTATGTATAAAATAGATTTGTAGGTTATCAATACTTGTAAGGTCATTGTGCACATCGGTAACAAAGTTCATGGGAATTATCAATTTGTGCGTTTCAAATGCTTAGGATAATGTAATTTGAAATATTTAAAAGTTAATGAGAAGTGTATATTATTTGTTTTGGTTAAATAGGTTTTATATTTTCATCATGATCATGACAGCCATTTAAACGCCTACTTTTAAACAGACTTCCAACAAGGATCTCCTTTTATTTTAATCGACAACAACTTAAAGAGAATATTTTTTTGGAAGTCTTATAGTCTATATGTTCTTACTCTTTTTCCTCCTGGCTTTAATCTCAGCTTTTGCCAAATCTACCTAAATCAGTTTCACAATGTATCCCGCACACAGCAGGGTAGGCAGAGGGAATCTAGTGTTAAGACACTCCGTTCCCCACTTTCTGCCGAATTCTGGAGACATTGCGTGTTGAGTGGCAGAACTCAACGCCGCGCTTAACCTCGACACTAGAGCGAAGAAATGGAAATATAAATTTAAGTAAATATTTCATCTCCTTGGGGGGGTAATCGAACCCACAACCAGTCGATTTTACAGTCACACTTCGTGCCGCTGCACCACGGCCGGCCTCAAGTGTGTGACCACGTAGTAAAAAAATAAAAAAATCATACAGTTAGCGCTGTTCTTGATAAGGTAAGGCACATCAGAATAAAGAGAACATTATAAGGAAGTCCATTGTAGGATAATTGATATACATATTATACATATTGTGTTTAATTTTTTTAGGAATTTAACTTGGAGTGATGAATAATATCATTAGATTCTCTATGAATACGGAATACACCTAGAGTAAAAAAAACGTCGTTTGTTTTAAAAAGATCCTTACACACATCGAACATTTAACAAGGCAAGAACCAACCACATACACCAACTAGAAAATATGAAAAACAAAAATAAATAAAAAATACAACATTTGACATTTATTAAGAACAAAAAATCTATTTTGCACGAAATCGAAGGGCCTCAGCCATTTTAATCTACAATATTAAGGCCCTTAATTGAATAAATTAGAATTTTAAATTCTTAATTTCATCCGGCGTCCAGGATACGTCCGCCAAGTCTCCTTTCTAAATCGACAGATTATAAAGGTACGGGAACAATTAAGTGTATTAACTTGATTGTAATTAGATTAGACGATGGTGTATTTAATCTGTTATTTACTGGAAGACATAATTATATTAAGAATTAAGGAATATAATTGTATTAAGAATTTGGTTTTATTCTAGATATTAAACAAAACAAAATAAACAGCTTCACCCTGTATCCCGCACACAGCAGGGGAGGCAGAGGGAACTTAGTGTTAAGACACTCCGTTCCCCACTTTCTGCCGAATTCTGGAGGAATTGCGTGTTGAGTGCCAGAACTCAACGCCGCGCTTAGCCTCAACACCAGAGCGAAGAAATGGAAATATAAATTTAAATAAATATTTCATCTCCTCAGCTGGGGATCGAACCCACAACCAGTCAGTTTTACAGTCACACTTCATGCCGCTGCGCTACGACTGGCCTCAAGACTAGATATTAAACACTTTTTTAAAATTATTGTCAAATTAATGATATAGAATTAAACTAGCAAAAATAAATATATATATATTAAGTCTGTTTGTAAATAAGTATAAAAATTAAGCGGAAAGTGTGGAACGAAATGTCTTAACACTGTTACTTACTACACACTAGGGTGGAGCGAAAAAACTTTTTCTTTAATTCTCAACTGCCTGTGTTAACAATATATAGATACAAGATCCATTTTTTAAATTTTCTGGTCTGTAACTCAACAGCCTGAGGTGGCGGAGGAGAAATTGAAATTTTCATAAAATGCGTCTTTTACGTCATAAGCTAATTTTTTTATAAACCATAATTATGATTTATTTCCCAATAGTTATACTTAACATTGCTCTTATACTGTCATTATCAATAATAAAAATGTATTAAATTACCATAAATTAAAATTAAAATAAAAATAAATCAGCTTCACGCTGTATCCTGCACACAGCTGGGTAGGCAGAGGGAACTTAGTATTAAGACACTCCCGTTCCCCACTTTCTGCAGAATTCTGGAGGCATTGCGTGTTGAGTGGCAGAACTCAACGCCGCGATTAACCTTGACACCAGAGCGAAGAAATGGAATTATAAATTTAAGTAAATATTTCATCTCCTCGAGTGGGATCGATGTGTCGATCTCGAGTGGGTCGATCGAACCCGCCATAAATATTTTATTTTAATCAGAAATTTTAATCGATATCGAAAAGTGGTATATCTTCTCTGTATTTAGTCCTAATACGAATAAAGCTATTTGTAGCTTTGGGTCCACAGTCAAATAAAAAAAGATCTTTTAGAGAAAATCTATTATAAGCTTAACGCACCTTTGCATCGTTTAATTGTTGCAAATATACCTTGCAATATCAAATAAATTACTTTCCAAAGAAATTCTCTAAGTAACTTCAGCTTTTTGTAAAAATTTATGGTCAGTTTCACTCCACATACTTCCTCTTCCTATAGCAGGCTATGTGGAAAAAGCTGTTTTTTTAAAATTACTATTTATTCAGCATTGTTTCACCTCAAATAATCAATATGCGTCTGTATTTTTTTAATTTTTATGTAAGAAAACTCTTCTTAAGAGATTTTACACAGTTTTTAGAGCTAATGAAAAGAAAATTTGATGCTGCTACGTGAATTTCTGAGTGTAGGTATAGTTTAATTGGCTAAGGTGTTGGGCGGTATCCAAGCAGTTTACTTTGATATACTGCTATGATGAAATTTTATTCGGAATTTCAATATGCTTAGGTAATATTTGGAATGTTCTTTAGTTCACTACATAATATTCTTAAGTCAATAAATTACACAATTTTTGCGAGCAAATAAATCAATAGTTTATTTTTCACCTTCACGTCGTATCCCGCACAAAGCACGGCAGAGGGAACCCAGTGTTAAGACACTCTGTTCCCCATTTCCTGCCGAGTTCTGGAGGGATTGTGTGTTGTGTGCCGGAACTTAACGCCGCGTTTTGCCTCGACACCAAAACGAAGAAATGAAAATATAAATGTAAATAAATATTTCATTTTCTTGAGTAGGGATCGAACCCAAACCAGTCAATTTAACAATCATACTTTGTGCCCCTGCGCCACGACTGGCCTCAATAAATTAATAATAAAACACCAAAATAGTAAAAGTATGATATATTATGTAGACAGCAGAGTATATATAATAAAATCGAAGTGTCTATCTGTGATGTCAAAATAACCGTGTTTTTTTCAAGCGCATGTAGCTATTTATACGATACTGAAACACGAAAAAAACAATTTTGATATTTTTTCTCTATATCTCTCTATTTATAACCGCAAACTTCCGGAACAGTCTATTTTCTATTTATCTAACAATTTACCTAAGATGACTAATCATGATATAGAATTAAACCAATAATAAAATAAAATATATAATGTGGCTGTATATTTTTTGGCATTAGTCAAAAGACTTCGAAAAATGTAATTTTGAAATTGCTTTAAGAATATTGCTTTAAGAATATATATAGCACTTTAAACAAGTGCCTTAATTGAACATGAGTATTTCAAAGAGGAAAATGTCCTCCAAGAGAGACTCTTGTTCTCTTAACGCAAAGTAAAACTTTCAGAATAAAATTAATTGGGACTTCCTCCGGGTCCTTTTTTGCTGAAATATTTTTTTTGATTATACCAAGTGCACTTGATGCGATCCTACGAAAGTTTTAATTAATTGTGTAAAAATAATTAAACCTCTTGATGATTAAAGTTCGGTGAGAGGTGCCTTTTGAAAAAACTTTTGAACAGATAAAAAACAAAATAATTAATTTGTTATACGTACTCGTAATTGTTTCAATTTGTTACGTGTAAAAGCTATAGTTCAAAAAAATATTTTTATCTTTTAATTTCAATTTGTTCTAAGCGTTCTTTTATCTATTGTTATTTGTTATGTCTATAGTTCGTTAAGTCTTAATCTATACGATATGATAATGAAATATCTACACATAATATATTTATTTTGGTTTTTATATGTAAAAATCGTAACCTACCTTTTTGCCGACCTCCATAAAATAATAATGAACAAAAGTAAAGATGAGGCCAGTCGTGGTGCAGAGGCACTAAGTGTGACTGTAAAATCGATTGGTTGTGGGTTCGATCCTCACTCGAGGAAATGATATATTTACTTACATTTATATTTTTATTTCTTCGCTCTGGTGTCGAGGCTAAGCGCGGCGTTGAGTTCCATCACTCAACACGCAGTGCCTTTCAAAATATTTTATGTTAAATTTATAAAACATGTTTAGTTAAAGCGTTAGAAGTATCTAATTAATACCATTAAATCACCCACGTTACTTTTCGTAATAACACAATAAACACCATGATGTTGATGACATCACACTGATCAACGTATCTGCATACTACTAATATACTAATAGCGTGCAGTGGCGAGGTCGGGGTTCGATTACCGATTCAACTCTCGTCTAGGTCAATGACGTTGGCCATTTACTCACAGCTACATTACAATGTTATATTTTGAATATTTATCGGTTCGTATGATTGGATTGGTCTGGAATGTACTATATTTTTTATTTTCACGCGTTGTAAGTATTTCTAGGATAGGTCTTTACTACGTATCTAACTATATAAAAATAGAAACTTTCACTCCTTTTTAGGACTTAGCGAAGACATTTAAAAGCAGCATTGTACCGATTTTTAGTCCAAAATTTAAATGTCCCAAGTGGGACAGATATGGCCTAGCACTCCGTAAATTATTCCACGCACTTTGATAATTATTTTTTAATAATTTACTAACAGTTTCAGAGATAAAAATCCCGCTTTACCTCGTGATAAATACAGGAATAGATGTGATAATCTATGACAGTTACCCGATCAAATGTGAGTTGGACTCTCCCATCGAGGGTTCCGTACCAATTTCAGGAATTCCAAACTAATGTAAGCATTCATTTTGTAGGAAATCCATTACAAATATAAGTTTGTATGATTTTTCCGATTTTTTTCTTTATAGATTTTGATTACGCATCGAACTCAATATAAATTATAGGAAAAAAGTTGCATTATCGTTCCTATTTTTGGATTGCGTTGACTTAGTTTTTTTTCTGTGCTTCAAATGATAGACCTTGGAACTTCAGCTTGATAACTTTACGTGATCTCGATATAAATGACAGAAGGACAAAGTGATCCCACATTTTTTTGAGGTACGAAACCCTAAAAGGGCCAATATTCTAAATTTGCATTCGTAAAAGAAAAAATATATTAAACTACAAATAAACAACTTACAGAAAGTCATAACACTGATTGATACTACATTTAATAAATCTTACTGGTACTCGTACAAACGAACGAGCCTTAATCAGAAAGATTTGGATGTGCCTGGCCAAGTTCCAAGTTACTTGGCGTGTATTCACCTCGTAAATAAATAGTACTTCTTGGCGTACGATTAATTTATATCTGTTACGTTTTGCAAATTAACATATTATATATACTTGTACTTGTACGTATAAAAATAGTAACTGAGTTTGTTTGATCCTTTTTTTCTTAGTATAGGTGGAGATCCCATCGCTTAAAACTGTAGGGATCAGATTTTCTAATGAAACTTATATTTAAGAATGATATATGATAGCAGAATAGATTACACTAGGGTTGCCTAAAAGAATCCTGCCGCAATC